>OX456985.1:206074314-206222017 GCA_949752695.1 Melanostoma scalare
TTTATCTGCTGTACCTACATTTGGATGGAAAAAGTAGGTTAGGTTAGGTGGAAGTGGCTGTCAGTCAATGAGTACATTGCCTAACACACTTAGGCCGCAAGGGCCCATTGTGATACCACAGAGATCAGCAAGTTAATCACCTACTGATCTCAGAAACCCGATGTAAGATTAACGAGTTGATCACTTATTAATCTTCCATTACGGGACTAGCCGGTTATTCACCTGCTAGTCGAACCACGTGGAACTTTTAATGTATTTTGAAAGACTTTTAGGGTCTATGTAAGCTAGGTCGCTAGTATCATCGAAGAAGAATTCACCGAGATGAGTTTTCCTCCTATGAAGTAGTGCAGGGCATGAGCAAAGAAGGTGTTGAACGGTTTCTTCCTCCTCCTCGTCCATGCAGCTTCTGCAGAAATCATTGGAAAACACACCAAGTCTTTTGGCGTGTCTCCCTATTAGACAGTGTCCCGTAAGAACACCTATGGTAGAACCTAGATACAGACGGTTCAGGGCCAACAAACTCTTCGAGCGTTTTGAGTCAACACACGGCCAAACTTTTTTGGTTGCAAGGCAGTTGTTACTCTCAGTCCATCTAGTGTTTGTTATCCTTGAAGCGTCTTGTCTAAGTAGGAGTTTACATGTAGCGATAGGTACACCTATGTTGTTCCATTCTGAGCGTGGGGAAGTGGTCGTGCCCTTTTTGGCTAGTTCGTCTGCCATACAGTTGCCTGGTATGTCCCTGTGCCCTGGCACCCATGAAAGGTGAATGTTAAACTGATTTGACATCTCCCTCAGAGACATCTGACAATTTTGGACCGTGATGGATTTTGTAGAGACAGAGGCAAGAGATTTAAGGGCAGCTTGGCTGTCTGAGAAGATCCGAATATCCGTGGAGGATATGACGTTTTCTTTGAGCCAAGACAGCACCTCCTTAATCGCCAGAATTTCCGCTTGGAACACACTACAATGATCGGGTAGGCGGAAGAAAAGACTGAGATTCAGTTTTTCTGAGTAGATTCCACTTCCCACACCTTCGCTGGTTTTTGAACCATCGGTGTAGAAGTGTATTGCTTCATTTTCCAAAAGAGCGCCATTTTCCCAAGCTTCTCTTGAAGGTATGGTTACTTGGAAATTATTGTCAAACACCAACTTGGGGGTGGTGTAGTCGCATCGATTCGGTAAGAATCTAAAGTTATCTAGAATGGTAGTGTGGCCGATTTGATTATTGGTCCACTGTGATGTAGCTCTGAGTCGAGTAGCTGAGCTAGCTGCGACTTGTTTGCTGAAGATATCTAGGGGTGTGAGATCTAGTAGTACATTGAGGGCGTCCGATGGAGTTGTCCTCAGTGCACCACTAATACACAGACTAGCCGTTCTTTGAACTTTGGCCAGCTTGTTGTAGTTGATCATCTTGTCTAGTGCTGTCCACCAGACTATCACCCCGTATGTGAGTATCAGTCTAATTACCGATGTAAACAGCCAATGGGTGATTTGGGGGGAGAAACCCCATTTCCCGCCAATGGCTTTTTTACAGGAGAAGAGTGCAACGTTGGCTTTATTTACTCTTTCCTCAATATTGGTTTTCCAGGTCAGTTTTTTGTCAAAAATGAGACCTAGATATTTAGCCTGATTTGACAGTGTGAGAGTTACCCCTTTAATAGTTGGGGGTCTGAAGTCCGGAATTTTGTATTTCCTCGTAAAGAGAACTAATTCCGTTTTGTGTGGATTGATGTTCAGACCACACTCTGCAGCCCAATTGTTAAGCTTGTTAAGTGCTGTTTGTAGCAGCTCAGCTAGGGTTTGTGGGTGCTTGCCTGAAACGGCAATTGCTACATCATCGGCATAGGCTATTGTTTTGAAACCTTCGTCCTCTAGGTCGATTAACAATTTGTTAACGACCAGGTTCCACAGTAGGGGAGATAAAACTCCTCCTTGCGGGGTTCCTCTATTGGCCATTCTGCTTGTTTTGTAGTTCCCCATTTCGGAACTAATGATTCTGCTGCTGAGCATTGTTGTTATCATGTTTTTGATGTGTTCCTCTATGAGCAGCCCATCAAGAGCATTAGTGATTGCTGAATTTTTAACATTATTAAATGCACCCTCTATGTCTAGGAATGCGACGAGAGAGTATTCTTTGTAGTGCAGGGATTTTTCAATGGTGCAAACCAGAGAGTGGAGTGCAGTTTCCACTGATTTACCTTTTGTATAGGCATGTTGCGCCGTTGAAATCAGACTAGGTTTAATTTCTTGTCTTAAGTGTATGTCAATCATTCTTTCCAGTGTTTTAAGGAGGAAGGATGATAGACTAATAGGTCTTAAATCTTTTGGATTTACATGGGAGCTTTTGCCGGCTTTAGGTATAAAGACGACCCTAGCTTCTCTCCAGGCCTTGGGAATATATGCATAGCTGATACATCCTTTCATGATCATCTCTAAGTTATAGATGATGATGTCTGAAACCTGTTGCAGCTCCGCAGGAATGATTCCATCAGGCCCCGGCGATTTATAAGGGTCAAAGCTGTTTATTGCCCATAACAGTATATCTCTAGAGATAAGACCTTTTCCTGATTGGTTTGCGAGTCGGGGCAAGTGCTCCTCGTCTGTTATTGTCAACGAGCTACCAGGGAAATGAGTATCCAGTAGCAGGTTTAATGTTTCTTCATATGAGTTGGTCCAGTTGCCGTTTTCATCTTTTATAGAACTTGGCATGTTTGGACTCGTTGATAGGATTTTCCTAAGTCTAGATGCCTCTGAGGAGTCTTCAATTTTATTGCAGAATTCTCTCCAAGAGGATCTTTTGCTTATTCTTAACCTCTTTTTGTAAATCCTAAGGGATTCCTTATAGAGATCCCAGTCTATGGGATTTCTGGAAGATTTGGCTCGATTGAAAAGCTTCGCACAACTTTTCTTGAGCGGTTCTAGCTCCTTGGTCCACCAGTGTGGTTTCTTCTTCCCTCTTACTATGGTAAGAGGACAGGAGTTACACAAGGCATGGTTAAGAGCACTAGTTAGATCGTCGACTTTGCTGTCAAGATCCTTGGGGTTTGAAGGGAAGCTATTGTCATTGTAGTTGTAACAATGTTTGAAGATTTCCCTGAATTTTACCCAATCAGTTTTCCTATAATTACGGAAGCCTATGGGTTTTGGTGTGTCATCTGTTAGACTAAATTGGATGTATCTATGATCAGAGAAGGAGTGATCCTTAGATACAGCCCAATTTTTAATCTTGTTATAGATTGATTGAGATACAAAGGTAACATCTAAAACCTCTTGTCTGTTTTTTGTGACAAAGGTTGGTTCGTTACCAATATTGCAGATAAGAAGGTTAGTACTTAGTATAAAATTAAAAAGAGACTCACCCCTTTCATTTACGTCCGTACTCCCCCATACTACGTGATGTGCGTTGACGTCACTTCCTATTATAAGGTCCGCTTTGAGCTTTGTTGCGCTTTTTATTACGCGCTCGAGCATCTCTCCTGGTAGCGGCCCCGGTTGGTCATGGCCTAGATAAGCGGACGTGAGCCAGTAAGTCCCACTGTTGGTCTGCAGTTTTACTGTTGTGGTGTCGCAATTGCTGTAATTAGGTAGTAAAAATACGTTAAGTGTTTTCTTTGCCAGTATGCAGGATCTTGGTTCACCTTTGTCCGTCACATACAGCAGAGAATAATCTTTCGTCCTGAGTCCTTTTACCACGGATTTATTAATCCATGGTTCCTGGATCAGGACTATATCCTCGCCAGACTTGCTTAGTTGGAGAAGGAGTCCGGCTGAGGCTTTGATCGAGTGTTGGAGATTAATCTGGAGTATTTGCAGCATTGCTACAATCATCCAGCTTAATCTCCAACACTGTAGCATTAAGGTCCTCCATATCTGAGGCGGAGTCTAGCAACTCATCCTCAGAAAGGAGAACCCCAAGCATTTCATCGTCGGAGTCTAAGACTCCACCTTTGTTGTTGTCATCCTTATCGGACGATTTGTTGTCAGTTGCGTCTTGATCAGACACTATTATTGTAGTCTTTTCGACCAGTTTCGAGCAAGACAGCTGTTCCAAAGAATCAGAGCAACTTGCCGCGTCTGTCTCCATGATGGAAGATTCGACGCTCGCAGTGGACTCCTTGGCTTCGGATTCAGCCGCTTGCTTTGGAAGCTTTGCAGCGTCCTCATCTTTTTTGTATATTTTCAGCACTAGGCTATCAAAGCCATACTGAATAACACCCCCGCGTGCCGCCAGGGGTTCTAATGACTCCTTATTCAAGATGACAAGAGCCGACCGATAACGACCCACCGACTCTTTTTCAATAACCGGAACCGTCCAATCGTGAGTAGGCAGATCCGGGTTGCTGTATTTAATCAACTGGAGAACCATCTCCCGCGATTCGTGTAGGGCCGGTACCAAGGCACGAGCTCTCGGTCTGCTTGGGATATCCTCCCTTGCCACAACCTCTAGCTTAGCACCTGGCCAGATCTCACCTAAACCGCTGACAGCAAGTTTATATAGGTGAAGCGATCTCTGGTCTTGGCAGGCGATCAGCTTGACGCGGTTTTGATGCCAGCCAGCGTCGCTAATTCTTGGGAGGGGTCCCGGATTCGCCTCGATAACAGGAATAAACCTGAAAGCGAGGTGAGCCTTGACGTCCGCCCACCTGTCGGCAGAGATGTTTCCATCCATATTGCTCCCGTCGATGACTGCGACAACAATCTGTCCCTTTACCACAGTAAAGGATAGCAAAAATTCCTGGATACCTTCAGAGAGCTTGTCACAGAAACTGGTTCTCAGCTAAACGTAAGCAACAACAAAAAATTGTCTTGGTACGCTTATTGAACGTCCCCAGTCATCGAAGTCGACTCCATAGAACAAACATAATGGAAATTTTTGAGGCTCAGTACAAGGAAATTCAAGTAAGCACCGCATTGGTTTGCGCAAGGCTTTAAAGTTACGAAATGCAACATCGATTTCACAATGTTACGTTTCGTAACTTTTTCCAATTCATCTCTGGGACTTGAGTTTCGATGTTGATCTGTCAAACCCCTCTAAAATTGTTGTTGCTCAGGTTTTTTTTTTTTTTTTTTTTCAATAATATTTCAAAATTCTGTGAGCAGTTATTAATTTTCAATCTTGTTCATTTCAGAATTCTTTTTCTTCATCAAAAACGAGTTTCCTTTGCTGGGTTTATATTTTAAGAAATACTTTATTCTTATTTTTGACAGACCAGCAAAGTGTAACATCGAGTCGTTCCTAAATGCAATCATGATTTTGTAACAAAGTCAAACATACACAACAACAACGATGATTTTGACACTACAGCATCGCGTAACATATAGAAGGCATAAAAAAACGGACTACAGATAATGCTGGGTTTACATGCATCTGCAACTGCAGAAGTGCAGAAAAGTAAAGCGGGACGGATGAAGATTATAAAGTACAAAAGCAAAAAAGAGAGACGAATAGAATTATATTTGCAGATGAAAAATTATGGTTGCAGATGAACATGTTCATCTGCACCAGAGATAAGAAATTAATTAGATGGCTACTACCACTTTGACAACAGCAAATCTCACTACTACCACTTTGAGTACAGCTTCCACGTATTCACAGACAGAGGATGTGATTACAAAAACAACAATGTAAACAAATGGTTGTTGCGGGGCAAGAGAAGTAAAGGTTTGCCATCTAATTAATTTCTTATCTCTGATCTGCACCCATAATTTTTCATCTGCAACCATAACTAAGGAAGTGCAGATGGTGCGTTCCCTCTCTATCAGACAAGTATGAATTTCACATCTTGTGTCTTTTTCCGTTTTTCATCTGCCCGTGCAGATGCATGTAAATCCACCAAAATTTCAGTGCGTTGACATTCCCCAGTGCGCACTCGCACTGGAGCATTGCACATCGAACAGACCTATAGCGTACACACTGCTGAATTCCAATACACAATTAACTCATGAATGAAAGAAGACAAGATTTTACGACAGTTCGTGTTTCATTTTTGATTTTTCTGCGCACATACGTCACAAGAGACATTCATTTGTTTATTTTGTTATTTTTGTAGAGTGGTCTTGTTGAGTGGACTTCTTTAAAAAAATAAAATAGAGAATAATAATGATAAATGTGAATAAATACTTACTTTACTTTGTTATTTGTGTATTTATGTTGTTATTTTGAGTAACGTAACTTCCTTTTCTGTGGTTTTGAGTTTTCTATTATTGCCCGGTTTAGTGTTCGTATACGAAAGAACATTCGTGCTCGGAAAAAAAGTGATTTAATTTTTGAGTCCAGCGCAACATCTTCGGCCAAATCTTTTAATATTTGCAGATAATTCGTGCATGTGACCAAATCTTCACCGTTGAAAGATGTAAATATAGCTTCCAGTTCGTTCATGCGTGACATTAATTCTCCGGATGGCTTCATCAGTCCACCTTCACTAACGTGGCTCACCCACGAATTGGAGGAAACATCTGGATCGTTTGTACGCTGGGCTAATGTCTCAACGGGCAACTTGTGGCAAATATAGCCAGCCAGATTCTCTAGCCCATCACACGCCAAGCTTTTCAGCTCCTCTTGCTCCTGAGAAGTTTCTTCCTCCTCGGGCTCCCAAGCGATGCATTTTAAAATAGTACCTTTAAATTAAAACGACATTACATAAATATTATGTACATATGTACATAATCGAAAACAATATTCTTACTAGTAATTGGTGCTACCAAGTCTGGAGTGTCATCCGAGCTAACATTAGCATTATCAGAAATAACGCCTTCGTTATGCCCTAAGATATGTGACCGCAGCCTGTATTTGAATTCCTGTCGATCAGGATGGTCATGAAGTCCACCTTTGGCTCTCAGTAGCCCAAAAGTATTTTCCAAGACATCTTGGTTAAGTCGGTAAGTAAGAATGTACTTAAACCCAAAGCGATCCTTTATCTCCTCGAATAACATTTTAACCGCAGTGTTAGACTGAATAATACCTGAAAAATGAGTTGAATCTGTTATTATTTATACAACTTTTTATTAATCAAGTTTTAACCTTTTTGGAAAGGCAATAGTGAGTTTTTGCCTATGACTCTCATGTTCGACATTGTAGCGGACATTGTGTCGAGAATGTCATGTTGGAGTTCAATCGCTAGTCCATAAGCGTGAACTCTTTCCCTGGAATCAGCGTACGTTCATTACATCGAACCATTCATCGACCTTAATGAAATCAAATCAAAAAATGTTTTTCTGTGTTATAGAACTATTTCAACAGGTACTTACTAGCTTAAAGAGATTATAACATTCTCTCCAGTTATCCCCAAGAAGATTTAAGGAAGCTGCTCTTTCAATGGCTTTGGCAATGGTGTGCGAAAAAAGCTTAGTTGCCAGTTTCACTTTTTGCCTTTCTGCACCCTTGACGTTGATGTGATGTTCGCTTATCTTATGTGTTATTGTAAGCTCAGTAGCGGTACAAGATAAAAGCTTGGCTATGGTGTCCTTTTTTACTTCAGTTCCATTTATCAGAAAACCACTATCTATATAGTGATTCCGAAGAAGTTTTATGAGATGGGGAACATCGGCAAAAACAAAAATTTTATGGTTTCCATGCACAAACCTACAAAGTAAGAAAAGGTGAGGTATGGTCTTACAGGTTAAAAATTACTACCATGGCTTCTCCAGTGTTATATCCAGTTCACTGTATAGCCCTCTATTCCCTCCTCCCAAGTCACTAACCATGCCAACAACAGTATAGCCACAGTCTTCAGTGGCACTTAAAATATCTGTTAAGATACCAGTCGTCATTTTACAGTCGTAAGAGTAGAAAATCGGCTGCTTCCAATTGCTCATTAGTCCTTGAGAAAAAAAATAATATTAGTTTGGTACTTTCAAAAGAATTATTATCATACCACGCAGCATCGCTACCTGCACGTAATTTGCTGGAGGTAAAGTGGTATCTGTTGGCTTTTCGTAGCAGTATGCTCTTTTAACTTTCATCTCATCAAAGCTAAGAATGCAAACTTTTTGGCTTATCGTAAGCTGTGTTGCTGCTTTTAAAATCCTTACAACTGGTTTTAAAATACCAGGTGAGATGTCGATTTTTTGAGCCCAGCGTTGAAGTGTCCGTATCGAAGGAAGTGGAAACTTGTTTTTTTTGTAGGAGCCTATATGCCTTTGCACTCGCTGAGTATAAGGTTATAGACCTAACAACGTCTGCTTCTGACCAATGTGTCAATTTAGAACCATTTTTCAGTTTTCGAATTTGGCCGTAAGTGAAAATGGAACTCAATTTTTTCTCCACATTTTTGTTTTCGAACCTACTTTTGGTCAAAGATGTTCGGAGCTTCTCTTGATTTGTCGTTAACAGTTTGATTTCCTCTTCTAATTTTTGTCTATAAACAAACAAATCAATAAAGATGCAATAGTTGCAATTCCTACATACATTTTTGCTACATGCTCTGCAATCTGAATTTGTAGAACATCGCAGTTCTGACAAGAACTGATTTGTATATCATTGCAGCAGTCTTCATTTATGGCTCCAGATATACATGGCGGAACTTCCTCTTCCTGTAACAAGGCTTCTACAATCTTCTTATCTTCTCTTCCTTCAATCCTTTTTTTTCTGTTTCCCAGAGTGGAATCTACATCCATGTTTCCAGTGGTGTAAATGGAGGGAAAAGAACAAGGTTTCAGTATGAGCCGTCTAAAACTCGCAAACCCTAAAAAAATGTTAGCACCTCTAAAAACAATGCGTGTTTCTGTGTAGTTACCCATTTCATACTGGAGGTTCTTTTCGAAGTCATCTGGTTCAAAATGCTCACTGCACATCCTTCCTGTCTTCGGGTTAAATCGGTCTTTCCGCTTACAGAAATGAATCCACTTCTTAAGTAAAACCAAATCTTTTGGAAACGTAAAGAATGATACATTATCCTTATTGTTTGGATCGTTTTTGTTATTATTGTTACTACACCCGCACACAGCACAACGCATATTGAATTTTTAAATTTAAACTTTTGAATTACAAATATTGCCCGTATCTTCCTATTGAATTCCCGCTTTTATTGTCTCTTCATACGTCACAGCTAAATGTCAAAAAAGCAAGACATGCGCGTGTCGTAATCTTATTATTCTTTCATTCATGGGTCTTGGATGTGTTCGTAGCTTCAACAGTTAAAGCACTGAGTAGAGGAATAAAGAAAAAGATGGAAAACCATTACTTCTCTTTCCCCGCAACTTCCTTTTATTTACATTGTTGCTTTTGTAACACGAGATCTACCTGTGATACATGTATTCAGCTGAATATAAAGTTGTGTCAGTGAAACTACTAATACTACGTTTTCACTTGGGCAAATGAGATGATTATAACCAAATTTTCAAAATTAGGTCATAATTGACTTCGTTACCCATACAAAATCTTTCATCAAAATTACGTCAACTTGAGGTGATTGGGTGAATTGAATTATGCGCTAACAACGTGGGAAAATTGGAGAAAATTAACCAAACAGTACTAAAACACAACCTATTGTGAACTAACCGGGAAAAAGTGTCAACTTGACAGAATACGCTGTCACAACAAAAGTCTTTTTTCTTTGTGCTATGGGCTGGTTGGGATTTTGGTAAGCTTTTTTATTGCTATTCTTTTAGTTTGTTATTAAAATAACCAATAATTTAAATTTTTACAGGAGTGCCCTGCTGAGCCAAGCCAAAACAGCACACAGAGTAGCAACAAAGGTAACGAGTAGGACACAATTGAAAACTAATATTTTCATTTTCTTTTTTGCATTTTCCAGTTCTGCCAATAAATGTGAAATGGTTTTTTTCTTTTCTAAAAAGCGCATTGCCACTTTGGTAAAAGCAAAAATCTGATTCATCGTCGAAAGGTTGGGCTGGAAACCTTCTTGAAAACAACAGATTATATTAACTATTACTTCTGTTCTTCGGTCGGTGATTTTTTGTCTTTTCGTTTTTTCGTGATTTGGGACTTGGTTTGCAACCCCGTCACATACACCGTTCCCAGCCTCAAGCCTCTATTCGGGTGCCTCTTGCTTTAGCTCTTGCTGCGGGAAGACTTCTAACAGATCGATGTACTGACGGCAAAGGCGAAAGTGCAGTGTCAAACATCGGCAAAGACGGCTTCCAAAGTTTGTATGGATGTACAGCATTTCAAACACAGTGAACTATCTGTAAAAGTTAAAGACAATTCCATTGTAATTGAGGAAAAACACGAAGAACGTGAAGATGACCATGGATACATTTCTAGACACTTTGTTCGGCGTTTTTTTTTTTTAAAAAGACACTCCTAAATATGGGTTGATTTTCCATGCACAGTTGGTTGGACAAGCCAGCTTAAAGAACAAAGGAAAAATGTCAAGATCATTGGCGGCCAAGGCGTCTTTGGCAACGAGAGTGGATGCATTTGGTGAAGAAGTAACTTTTGAAACAGGAGCTGCCCACAAAGTCAAACTAGAGGCTAGACTTAGACTCCTGGAAGAGGGTAATTTGCGAAAGTTATCAAGCACGGGCAAGGCTAAGGCCAAATTTGAAAAATACCAAGTGAAAAGGTAAAGTTCTAGGATCTAGGGAATGATTTATAAGTGTTTATAACTAATTTAATATACTTTACAGCGAGGTGTTAACTTATGATGGGGGTGCTGACAGTACATTGTCGATTAAGAATAGGAAACATTCAGAAGCTGAACCTGAGGTTGCAGTGAAAAAGGAAGAACCAGTAGAGGAAGAAGCAGAAGAAGCTGCATCATCCAAGCCTAAAAAGAAAAAGAAGAAGAAGAAGAGCGAAAGTGAGAACCCTGATAAGAAGCCAAAACTTGAAGAAAGTTAGTTGAAATGGTGGTAGTTCTGTTTATTCTGTTTCAACACAATAAAGAAAAAGAAAAAAACTTATTCATAACTAAAAGTTGTTTAGTCTTGTTCTGGTTCCAACTCTGCTCGGCCCTAGTGAAATCGTAGTATAACACTACTTTACTCTCGGATTTCAAACTGGTTTTGAAATCAGAAAATAAAGTGGCCTTTGTACCTATGTGTGTGTGTGGTTTGCCCTCTTGTTGTATCCCCTCTCAGTCGTATTTATAATCCCATACCAAAGTTTGTCTAACTTTGGACAGCTCTTAGAACAGTGTCCAACTCCAAATCGTATTTATAAACACTTTCATCGCTGTCTAAAGGAACGTCTAACTTTAGACACCGAAATTGCTACAGCAAAAAACAATTTTGTTGAACATGTTATAAAACACTGTTGAGAGCTCTAATATCGAAAAAAACAAGTAGTTTGAGGTGCAAAAATACTACTTTCAACAATTTAATTTATAAATTGCACAAATTTCATCGTTTTATGAGACTTGGTAAAGCTGTAACTCAAAGTCAAATCAGCTGCTTTTTTGGTCTGGTTCAAGTGCTACGCCACAACTCTTTCAGAGCCATTTAGCTGTTGCACTCGTATATCAAAACACAAAAAATGGTACTGCACGGATACATCATGAACGCCACCAGTTAGTTTTTCATTCGAAGTTGACAGTTTGAGGGGTTGTTTAGACAACTGTTGGAATGCATTTATAAATACGAAATTGGCTAAGGGTTGTCCAACTCTTTAGACACCGTCTAGTTGGACAGTTGTCTAAGGATGTTCTAAGCAAATTTTATAAATACGACTGTTGTGTATGTATTTTCACTAAACTACCCCGAAATTGCATGAATAGTACGCGGTATGTTTAATGGTGGATTTACATGCATCTGCAAGTGCAGATGAAAAACGGAAAAAGACACAAGATGAAAAGTTCATACTTGTCTGATAGAGAGGGAACGCACCATCTGCACTTCCTTAGTTATGGCTGCAGATGAAAAAATATGGGTGCAGATGAACATGTTCATCTGCACCCATAATCCCTCATCCGCAGCCATAATCTGATTCGTCTCTCTTTTTAGCTTTTGTGTTTTATAATCGTCATTCTTCATCCGTCTCGCTTTACTTTTCTGCAGATGCATGTAAGCCCAGCATAAGTAGTGAATCCTTCGATAAATTCGCGCGCGCGATTTTATAGCATGATTCACTACTTACAAAACCTTACAATGCGAATATAAGGCAGAACACTGCGGAAGTGGATGCAATAATGCATTCATAGTTGTTGTTAAGAAACTGTTAATCGTTATTACTTATTAATTAGTATCACAATAGCCCTGTTCACACTGTACAATTAGTTGGACAGACTTAGGCTTGAACGACCAATGCTTGATAGTGTGAACCCTTTAGACGACCGCTTGTCCAACTTGTTGGATGGCTTTCAAATATTTTTGAAAACTTAAGTTGGACGGAGTGGAAGGGTACGTGACAAAAAGTTGGACGACAAGCTTGATAAGTGTGAACGCAAACTACATCAGACCATCCAACTTCCATCAAACGAAGTATTCCGTAGGACACCCAGTTGAGGGCTGTCAAATGGCATGTATTTTTATTGAAATGACAGGGATGTGTGGTGGTTTTATAGCTTAGCGTTTTTTTGAGGACTGTAATGCGTTCTTTTTTGCTTTCGACATTCTGACAGTTCAACATTGATTGCATTTAGGAACTACATCGATGTTACATTTCATAGCTTTTTTGCATGTAGGAACGACCAATGTGTGGTACCCGTGGCGTGATGGTGAGCATGTCCACCTGCTAACCCAGAGAGAGGATCGAGGTTCGAATCCAAGCAGAGGCAATAATGTTTTTTCACGGCTATCGCCTTTCGCGAGGAATTGGCAGGTCCTTCGTTAGTAAATTCATTGCCATGAAAAGCGCTTTCTCAATTAGCCGTTCGGAACCGGCAGAAAATTGTAGGTCCCCTCCATTCCCTCACAAGGCATGATTGTGAGAAAGAACGCATTACTGGAAACCCCAGGTTTTTTTTGTCGTTCCTCAAAGGGTTTTCAAGGAAACCTGGGTCAACCCTGGGTAAAGTCCAACTAACTGGTCAGCGTGTACATTTTCGGTAAACAAAAAAAAAAAATTAAAAAATTTATAGAAAAAGCATAAGTTTAAATGTCAGGTATCATTAATTTTTAACAATCATTCGGTTTTGTATAGTAAATTTGAAATTTGCTGTTCTAGAGAAGTTTGAAGGGTTTGAACTCTGTACCCAAATCAGTTAATGTCGATTAAAGATTATTCTCACGATGTTGCAATACAATTTTCGCATACATAAATCGAAAAAAGTCTTCCATATTTTTCTACGAAAAAATTCCCATCAGAACCCTATACCCGAAATCTAGTTGAATTTAACACCCAAATATTGCTGTGGGTTTTTTTTTTTGACATATAGCTTTGAACAAGCAATTCAACAAGCGGAGTTGAATTATTTTATATATCATGTCAATCTTCCTATTCTTTTTTTAACGGTGCTATGAGCTCTCCCAAGTACTCCGTTTAAGGTCAAAGTATGATTTTGTTGCTTTTGTTGTTGTGATTTTGACATTGAAACCAAATCCTCAATCACTGAGATGTCTTCCAAAGTTCCAAGAACTAACGGGGCTGTCTCTTTTATTTTTTTATTTTTTTAGTAAAATATCAGAAATTGAACATGATGTTCCAAGAAAAAAGTGTATAGTGGGTGGATTTATGGTACCCTAAATTTTAGAACTAAAATCTGGCCATGGAATCCATAAGGCCTTAGAGTACTTCATCTAAATCTTAGATATCAAAAATTTTGCTCAAAGCACTGAAAAAGTTACCAAAATTTGTAAGATTATCTAATAACTTTGCATCAATCGCTGGAAACTTAATTATGTACATGAAACAATCTTTTGACGATACCATCGACGATAGACGATTGAAGGATAATCGCATAGAAAGTTACGGAATCTTGGCCCTGTTTATAATATATATATTTTTAAATCTGAACAAAGTATTTACATAGATATCAGAGATCGAATTCAAAAAGAATAAAGCTCCTATAGGTATATACGTAGGTTCACAATCCCAATCCCAACAGTATTTTTGTTTGCCTCATGCTTATACTTACATACATAGATTGTCTATTCGTTAGTGTTGTTGCTGAGATCACGTAAATTTTATTACATATTTCCAAGATACATAAGAAAGTCGTCTTCAAACCGTAAGTCTTTAACTTCTATCAGACAGATGCGTTATTGCCCGAAAATCAATATTTATTATCAGGATTACATCTTCTTAAGTCTAAAGGGTATAGAAGTATACGTATACCCTTTTGTTGATATATGACTTGACATTGTAAGCAAACATTCCATTGAGCACGTGCTAACAAATACATAACCAACTTTCAATTATTGCTATAAGGAAAGAAAAAGTTGTACACTAATTCGAACATTTAAGCTTTCATGTTCGAAAAAAGAGTACCACTCACTAGTCACTACCATTACTGTTTCTCTTTGCCAAAGTTAGAGATACTAACTTCATGGTGTTGCAGATGAACCAATTTTAACCACAAAGCTTACAAGCAGGGTAAACAAAAACTACCTGTACCAGTAATCAGACCATGATGACTGATAACAGTTTATTACGGTTAACCTAACAGACCGGATGGCAGCAAGCAATTGTCTCCTAAAACTACACAAGGAACCCGGAAGTTCTTAAATTTCGGTATTAAAGTTTTTAAAGCAACTAAAGAGTATCTATATACTCTTTTTTATAAACCTGTTACGCTATGTCTGATATATTTCGTGCATCAATTGTAATATTTACGTGTTTGTTTTGTGTTCTAATATCTTGTGCTGAATCGCAATTTGATATGTGGAATATGGCGGCTGAAATAAACGAAAGTGCATTCGAATCAGCAACAGATGTTAGCTGTGGAGAAGTCCAAAAAATGGTGGATGAGTGTTTTAAGGATCTTCCGCCTCAATTAGTAGAATTTTTACAAACAACGAAAATTGCAATCAACAAAGATGAAGTGGTTGCAAAGTGCACGTAAGCATTGAAATTTTGAAAATGACTTACATAAATTGCAAGGATCATATTTAAATAATACCGTTGTCTTCAAGTCCTTTTTTTGTTTTTGTACACATACCAACATCACATACAGATCATGTAAATAATTTGAAGAAACATACTTTTTATCATACTCACGTTGTCCTACTTTGCTTTTGGAACACTTGTGTGCAGGTTGTTTTGTGCCTCTGATATGAAATCAGTTTGAAAATAAATTTCCCAATGGAACATCGGTGTCTTTTAAATAATTTACATTGCTGAATGGTGGCTGGTTAGAGCCCTTATGATGAAGCCCAAGTCACGTAGCCTCAATAAAAGGCTTACCAATGTCGGGATGTGACTCTATAACAATAAAAAAGTAAATTGAACCCTTCCATCTCGTGAAGCAAAGGGGAACGAAGGTGGAAGAGTTAAATACATATTCACACAAAAAAGCCATCTCAGGCTATATCTCATGCCTAACCACCTCACAATTAAAACGGCAAATATGAATTGTAAATCAAAAAGTTTTTACTCAACAATGTTAAAAAAAAAGTAGGAAGAATCTATTGGCTGGGTTGACCACCTACTATTTGACCTTCCGTAGGATTTTAGGGTTGCTCTCAGATCGAATTTTTGATTTAAATGATTTGATGTGCTTTTTGGGACTAATATATTGCACCTCAAGCCACGCAAACTTACTCCTACACATAGTGGTTAGAGAAGTGATGGTTGTTGGTATCAGATGTCAAATTGTCAACTACTGTCTCTTGCTGTGCATTTTGCACTTTGATATAATAAAACGTCACAATCAATGAATGAAAAACGTCACAATCAATGAATAACGCCACAATCAATGAATGAAAACAAAGTGTAGAATGCGAAACGCGATTCTAACCTTTCCCTTTAGAAACTTGTTCATGATGCAAGGGAAGGGAATTAATTCACAAAATATTTTGATGTGCAAGTGGTGAGTGAAATGATAGACTGATGTAAAATAAGCACAAGAAGGGTTCAGTTTTGTTTTTTAAACTGATATTCAGAAAATTATGTAAACTAAACAAAGGAATATCAAACAATTCATATTTTAGCCTGTCATGTCAGTGGCTCATTGTACAGGTATTCTCTTCAATACATATACATATGTATATAATTTTCCTTCAAGCTCAAAAGTTTAGAAGGAAATGAATATTTGCTTTTGTTGTTTACATACTAAACACAAATTTCCATTCGGTTATAATTTGCTTTTGATTTTCAGAAATAGACGAACTGTGCTGTGCGTGAGATACAAAGAAAAGAGTTTTGCCATAGGGACTGTTCGATGTTGATAGACTATGGTGGAGCATTCTGTGAAATTCATGGTTCGCTATTCAGCTGATAATGGCAATAGACTAATTTTGGCCCTAACGAAGTCATATTGTAGTAAAACTATTACGCCGAAATAGCACCCCTCGTATAAGAAAAACTGACAAACCCCAAGCGAGGCGGGGTTACAATTCGCATTTAAGAGTCCATAAGTAAAACGAATTTAGTGTCAAATTTTTTTTGGGTCTCAGAGACAAAAGCCGTACTGAGCATAGTCCACAAATGTAAATATTAAAAAAATATTATATTTTGCCTAAAAAATTAAGCTCACTAGTAAGATAATGTATGTAGGTAATTTTCAAATTCAATAAAAAAGTATTTTCATTAGAGATTCTTAATTATGTTTGACAATCGGCAGCACTTTGACTGGAACTTTTTTGACAGCGACAGCTAAAACTACTTTGCTTTTCGGTTCTGGTCAGCAAAAAACAATAAAATTTTTGCTTGTCAGCAGAACTTTCCAATTTTTTATCTCTTGCATACTTTTAACTACCTATTTAGGTTTTATCAAAATTCTAAAACTTCATAAAATTTTGATGTTTTAATGTTTTTCGGTTTTCAACCCGAGGGCATAATCTGCAAAAGTCAGCTGCTATACGCTTACACAATATAATAATTCAAACTTCTATTTTTGAGGGTTTTATAAAATGACACTTGAATCAATTTGTAATTGATTTTAACTTCACACTTTTTTAGAGTTATTCTAAATTTAAATTCAGGCAACCCTTATTCAAATACTTAAGACTTTGCACTTACTCATCTGACGTTTCTCATTTGCTTGACATTTATATCGTTTTTCATTGACGAATAGATCCTTTTGTGAAAAGATACTCTTTTTCCATTTTTCATGTTCCATTGAAAAATAGAGTAGATCCGGAGTAACTCTAAACGCCACAGATCTACTCCCTTTTGGTTGGGAGATCTACTCTGAATTCACGTACACATGGAAAAACATTTGTTCTGTCAAACGTTTAATGGAAGATAATTTGATAATTTTAAATTTTTTGTGTCAGCGTTAGGTTGAAAATAATAATATTAATAATAATAATTAATAATAATATTACATATTGGACAACAAATTCAGTTGGTAAATAGGGAACAGATTAGATAGATTAGATAATTCTTTATTTATGATTAAATTATTACAATTGAGTTTGTTTTCTTAAGAATAAGGACATGGCAATTCTGCCGTCTGCCTGAGTTAACATTTCATTTTAAATTAAAAGAAAATTGAAAGTATAAATGAATAGAAAATATATTATTAAATATTATTAAAGATATTATATTATGTAATATGTAATTAAAAGAAATACATTTGTAACAATATTTTATGTTTAAATTACAGAATCGTTTTGGGTTGAGTATAATATGTGTAATGATATATTTCAATTTTATAATGATTTGAAACACAAAAAAAGGGTTTTTTCAATTTTAACATAATTTGAAATATAAAAAAATACAATTTTATCATGATTTGAAACATAAAAGAAATTCGAGCAGCAATATAATTTGTATAATGATATCAATTTTATAATGATTTGAAACACAAAATTTTTATTTTTTTTTATTTTTTTTTTTTAAATGCAATGACTGAGCAAAATTCATATTTAAGTTTAGAAACTATTACGGTAATTAATCGCATGTTCGCAATATTTATAAAGAGTTGGCCAACCTAGTGTTCCATTGAATATGTCGATGAGTCGAGCTAAGGATAGGTAACTTTCCTGGAAATATAATCGACGTATCTCTTGAAGCATTGGACAGATAGCATTGAAGTGGTACACATCTTCAATTTCCCTTCTGTTACACAAATTACATAGCTGTGTTAGATCAGATCGATGTGGCATAAAATTTAAGTTAATCATTTCAACTCTCGCTCTAAAAATGGTAGGTACCTATAACTTCAGAAGATAATTCATTACTAAAGTAAGAGGCTTCGGTTGTCAATCTGTGATTTAGGTTTCGGTAGATAGTTCGCGATGTTGATGCAGATGATCTTAATAAATTTTGGGTATACATACTTTCGTCTACTTTTGCAATTACATACATCTGCAAATATGTGCTGCCATTCTTCCACATTCGATTCTTGTAGAGATAGAATTACTCCATGGGATAATGCTAATTGTTTCCATTCTTTGAATGGAGAGGAGTTCCTTTGCAGAAGTCTTATCAATATTTTCCTGTGAAGATTACCGTCACTTCTTCTCATTACTTTAAAAATGTAATCTGAGTTAATTTTAAGGCAATGCGTGTAAATAGGGGTTATTCCAGACTCAACGTAAATGGCATAGTTTGGCGTAGAATTCGGCAGTCTTAACAAACGCTTGAAGAAATACCTCTGATTGCTTCAAATGCTTCAAAATACATATGTCCAAAAACCTGGACACCATAACATAAGCACGTATTAACAGTAGCATTGAAAACGCGATATTTAGACACACGGTCAATGTTTTGGTTCCCAAAAAACTTTGGCCACATAAGGCTTAAAGCAAGTTTAGCCTCATTACTTTTTTCCTTTGAATCTATATATATAAAATAGGATGTATGTATGTATGTATGTATGTATGTATGTCCGGGGTAAGCTCCTAAACCACCCAACGGATTTTTATGAAATTTTCAGCGTAGACATAGTTTAGTCCAGAGATGGTTCCTGTCAAGGTTTGATCCCCATATTCCCACAGGAACGGGGTTGGGAACATAAAACTAGAAATTTCTATACAAATTTCAAAAATTCTTTCAGCACTAGGGGTGCTACATTATCTCCTTTCATCAGTAACTATAACTGTATTTCATCCCTATAATCCCACAGGAACAGAAACGGGAACGAGAACGGGAACCATAAAGTAACTTGACCGATTTCAAAAATTCTTTCAACTCCAGGAAGTTACATTATCCCTCAGTGACATAGACTTACATTTCATTCATATATTTCCATGGGAACGGAAGGTCCCACAGGAACGGGGTTGGGAACGGAAACTTAGAAGGTACTGGACCGATTTCAAAAAGTCTTTCCACTATGGGATGTTACATCATCTTTCAGTGACAAAGACTTATATTTCATTCACTTATTGCCATGGGAACAGAAGATTCCCACAGGAACGGGGTTGGGAACGGAGACTCAGAAACTACTGGATAGATTTCAAAAATTTTTTCAACATTAGGGGTGCTACATTATCCCCCTTTACCCTTTGTCAGTAACTTAGGCTTTATTTTTCATCCCTATAATCCGACAGGATCAGAAACAGGAACGAGAACGGGAACATTAAAGTTACTTGACCGATCTCAAAAATTCTTTCTACTCTAGGATGTAAAATTATCCCTCAGTGATATAAAATAATATTTTATTCACATATTTCCACGGGAACGGAAGATTCCAACAGGAATGGAATGGGAACGGAAACTAAGGAACTACTGGACAGATTTTAAAAATTCTTTCTTTCGTTTGGATTGCAAAGCGTTAATTTTTTTCCAATCCTACTCCTGAAAGCCAAACTCTGTTTTTTTAGGATTGCTCTGAGCTTCCCCGCTATAGTAACGAACAATTTCTTTGCTTCGGCGAGTTCAGTCAAGAATCAGAGTAGTCAATGATATTAGTTTTTCTACAAGTGTGAGCAAAATTATGTTGTTAATTTCTGTATGAACGTTTTTTGAAAACCGGAAGACTTAGGTTTATTCATTAGAAATCTTTAGAAGTCTTTTTATAGGGAATTAAAAGTAAAATGCCATGATTTTGGTGGCCAATTGACGTCCCCAAAACGTAAAACACGCGACTAGGAAATTTCTCACGCAATAAAATCAAAATTCATAGTTTTTTGTGACTCGTTTTTATACATTTGTATTGTTGGGACGGAAAAAACCACCAAAACAGAGATTCTACGGCTACCGCAACTGCAAAAACGATTTGCACAGTGGGGCCTAATGCAAAAAAAACTTTTCAAAAATCAAAAACTCAAGCAATTTACTTTAATTTCACGACATCTTCCTAGGTGCCTGATGCATAGACAGCCGTAATTCGTTACTCGGTTTTTTTTTATATAACTTGAAAATTACTATTCTAGCGGAAAGCTCATTATATCAAATCACTATAGTGTAAGAAACAAACCAATGCTAAACTTAAAACGAAATAAACAGTATCTTTCTATCAATCAAAATAAAATTTTTTACTATACATTTTGAAACATGTATCTACCATAAAAATTTACAGAGTAAGTTTTCAACTTTGCTCAAATGTGGCTGTACACTTCATCGTCTCTGAGCTCTGACTCATCAGTACTGCTATCTTCCACTTGCTCTAATATATTTTCCATTAAAGGTGCGGTTGGAGCCATCAGTAGCCCTAAGACATCCTTGGAAAAGATTTAAGTGATTTTCGTGGTACAGGTCGACAAGAAAAAAAATACTTCCATGTTTTCTTACGTGAAATTTTTGCACGTAAAGCTTAAAAAGCATTCTTTACATAATTTGTGGAAATTCTTTTGGAACTCTTCGCATACCTAAAAAATCTTCAAAATGGAATTCCCAGTAAATCTTTAACGTGTATCAACACCATGTGTACAGCTGAGGGCATATTATAGCAAGAGTAAGGCTCAACGTATTTGCGAGCAGTTTCTAAAGCCCATAGTAATGGAAAGCTACAATTACAATTTCTTAACCACATGATATCGTCTACTCTCTACTGTATGACATAGAAACGACTAATTAGATTTTTGTCCAAACCAGCGATTTCCGCTGAAATTTGAAAAAAGCTCACGCCACGGCCGGCATATCAACGGTAAAGAAGACAGATATTTTGTAAGAACTAAGAGAGCTTGGTATGTCGGGCACGAGAAGCAAAGGCATGATTTTTTATGTGTTTTTGTGCAACATGCACAAGTGCTTATTTATGACTTAAACAAATGTTTGAATAGAAATTCAATTCAATTCGCGCGAATTTTTAATTTTCAGAACACAAACCCATACTCCCCTTGCCAAATTTTTTTTTCGCTTCACTTTTAGCTTCCTTTTCTGTAGTTAAGGCAGCGGCTGCAGATTTTTTTTTTAAGTTCATCACTTACCTACAATCTTAAAATTGAACTAAGTAAGAACACATCTCTTACACACACAGGCGAATTTCTTACTATTGCTTTATCTTATGCTCAAAAACAAAACATTTGAATACATCAGACCTTCACACTATGAACGATAAGCGTGGGAGTTTCTTAGATGTCATTAAGCCATAATAATCCCTTTAGTCAAGTCGCAAAGGACTGTAAACACAAATGACAAAAAAACCACGCACCTACACATACAATGTAACCTTAAACTAATAATTTCAAAAGTATATGTTATGTTCCTTTCATAAATAAAAAAGCATTTCATTGGTAATAAAGACGAATACCATGTTTTTTTTTTGAGAAATAAAGTCGAAAGTTATTCTTTGGACACGTTTTTCGGTAATAATACCGAAATGGGGGTCGACGTTGGTACCATTTTTGTTGGTAATAAAGTCGACTGGAAAAAAGCCGGTTGTTCGTCTTTATTTTCGTTTTTTTTTTTGAGAAATAACATCGAATCTATGTATCTTATTTCCATCTACCTTATTTCACAGCACCGTTGGATTCCGCCTACCTACTGGTTACTGTGACCAATAGTAGGTAAGTCGAAAAATCCATTTATTTCACATATTCATATTCTACAAACATGCATCGCCCATTGAAAAAGCATTTTTTTTTGACTTTTTAAATTACCTGACAGCAGGCGTATTTTCATCCTCTAATGTTTTTATGGTTTCGTTTTGATAAAAACTCACACAAATAGAAATATGTAGTTACAATGAAGAAGATTAAATTCATTTCCGTAACAGTTGAAATTTTCTACATATAGCTTTTTTCTAGGATTAATTTACATTCCACCCACAAAGCCATCTGCATATTTAAATCCAACAGAGCAATTTTACTTTACATCAACAACAGCTTATCAGCTTACTTGAAAGTTGCTGCTGCTGCGTGTCATTTGTGATGGATTATATTATTGAACCACTTAGAAGATGAAGGACTCAAGCGACTTTTTTGAAAGTTTGAGTTATTAGCCTTCAAAGTTTAACTTTTCTGCTGAAATTCAAAACTCGGGTTAATTTGATTTTAGCAATCTTTTTTATTCATATCAAGTTTTCATCTGTAGGGAATATGTAAGTCAAATTTCAAAAACTGTCACCTAAAACCTTCATCTTCTAGGCGATTCAATTGTTATCATTGTCAAGCATTGTTAGCTTTTGAATAATCCTTTGCAAATGTCTGTCCTAAAATGACAAATAACGTGATGCTAGAGGCTGTGACTTTTTCCTAGGGCATCATTTTTTTTTGTCAAAAATTGATAAAATAACTCAAAATCATTGTGTCAACTTAGGCGCTGTTATCAGTAAGTCTTTTTTCATACTCTATTGCACGTTCAAATCGGATTTGCTTATGTTCACACGAATGCTACGATTAGATGGAATTAAATCAGTGTCTATTTTAAGTTTTGTATAGCGTAGGCAACGAAAATAACATTTCTATTCGATTCACTCGAAATCGCATTTCATGGTTTTTTTAATCTTTATTCCTATCTCACCATTCTGAACAGAAATTCTCTATAATGCTGCCTTCGTCGAATAGTGGGTTGAATTTATTCCTATTCCACCACCCAGTGGTTCAGTTTCAAAGTAAACCAAACCAGCTATCCTTTTGTTATAGATATTTGTTTAACGATACCCTAACCTTTATTCGTCAAATTAGCTGTGCTAAGATACCGGAACCGCCACCTTATTTCATAACAATGTCACTTTCTTTTCATAAGCTTGTCCATTAAAAGTATAGTTTTTCTGTATTTAGTAAAAAAAAATTAGTAGGCATCGCCTTTCAAATCCTCAATTTTCAGTGGATGCTATAAACACGGAATACTCTTAACAGAACTTCTTGTCCTTATATCTCTATGTCTATACAATGCTACATAGGAAACAGTCCGGGTCAGATAAGTCTTAATTTCGCTTCACAAATTTGAAAAAGTAATAGGTAAGTTTAGTTAAATTGTTCAAGGTCCTGAAGAATAATCTAGGCAGCAAATTAATTGCTGTCCCTTGGTTAAATAAACCTGAATGTATCCTTTCCCAATTTCGGGTCCGTTTCTTGATTCCCTTAACGGCAATATTGTGAGAAGGAAAAAATTATTAAAAAGGCGCCAAATTCACAGGCTTGGTCGCTTTTGAACAGGTTCTGAAAACTAGAGGAAAGAAAGCAGACCAAAAAAAAAAAACGAAACAAAAAATGCTCTTTCAGACCCGCTTTTCTTAGTGCATTTCTCACTTCCAAAATCCAAATAAAATCCAAATAAAAATAAATAAACTGAAACGATGCATATCTCCAAAAGATTAATTCTAAGTGAGAACTGTCAGTTGTAAGGAAGAGGTGGTAATTTAATTCATACAATACACAGCATTTAATCATAAGATGAATCCAAGGTTTCCATTCACCTCTTAAGTCAATGTTATATGACGGCAATCTAATTCCTCATAAGTCACAACAGTAGGTTATTTGTCGTCTCGGAGATATAACATTTCTTTTTCCAGATTTGTTATATTTACATTCCAGAGTGTGAGAGTAATACGTGCAAGTATGGTTTTATTTTTGTATAATGAAAAAGCTCAAAACTTTCATCATACAAATCACACGTCTACAAGCTGTTTATTAGCTCATTTCACCAAACGCTAAGGTTGGCTTCACGTTGGGTTTGGGTATGCTTATCAATTGACACATGAGACAGGCAGTTTATTATTGTCGATTTTTCTTGCTCAGTGGGCATGTAACTAGGTACTTTAGCATCGCTATAGGCCCAATTTGTTTTTATTACAGCAATACGGTCAACTTATCACAAGGGACGAAAAAAACATCTTCGTCTTACTTAAACAATATGTTCTCTCAAATTAAACTACGTGCTTGTGGGTAATTCAACCAGGCGTTGAGCTTTTAGGTACAAAGTTAAGTTATAAAAGGGCGAAACTCTGAAGAATGGGAACGACTTTAAAAATATTATTTTTGTGTGGAATACCAACAAGTACACTTGGTGTCAAAGATGGCAGAATGGATATCTGAGGAACAATTTGATGAAACAAACTCAACGACTATGCACTCATTATAAAAACTAGATAAAAACTTTAACTTAGGCCTTATACTCAAACATATAAAGAGGTGAATTAAGAAAAACTGCATCATTAGCGCAAATGGTGGTCGTTAAAATAAGCCTTAGCCATCACTAGCTTGAAATGACTCTTGAATAATTGGTTACAGTTTATTTTAACTCCACACTTAGTTTAAGAGCATCTTTAAATTTAAAATCAGGTTGTCCCATTTTTATTACTTAAAACCTTGGTTAAAAATAATTTTGCTTATAATAAAGTTTGTTCCAATTTTTTTTTTACTTATTTTTAACTAATCTTAGTTTAGAATAGAGTATTTAAAAAAGTAGAACGTTACTGGATTTTTTGTTTCTAAGCAAAATTTATATAATATTTCACACGTAATGGTTAGTGTCGTGGGATAACAGAGCGTTGATCCCCGCGCTTTTCTCACAACCTGCCTTGTGAGGGAGTAGAGGGGACCACAGACCAACAATTTTCTGCCGTTTCCGAAAGCTTATCGAGAAAGCGCCCTTCATGGTGTTGAATTTACTATCGGAGAATTTGCCAATTCCTTGCGAAAGGCGACACCGGTGATACTGGGTACTGTTAGAACTTTTTTAAACCACGTTTAGTTTAAAGTTCCCACTAGTTAATCAAAGGTCTGAAAGTATAATGGAGTGCAGTGTAGTGAGAGGAATTTTCGAATGAAAGCTTCGACCAAAAAATGTAAGTACATATATCGAGGGATGAACTCCTGCTTTTGTATTTATCTTTAATCACTGCATGTGCGTCAAAATATTCTCGTATACATATTATCTAAATCGGGATTAACATCTACGTTATTAGTTCTGAGTTCGGATGGCTGCTCGGATTTGACTATTGTCAAAACTTCGCCAGCATGCTCATGTGTCGGTGTAATACAATATACCATCTACATGTAAAGAAAGTGATTAATTTTTAAACGAAAAAGACAAGATGACAAGCAAAACTTTCTCTAACTTTTTCTTGACGCATAATCTCTTATGTGGCATTCATTAAAAAAAGTTTACCAAGGGCAATTTAGCGTATTAAGGGGTGGTTGTTGGTTGAATACATAATTCGTAAGCATATTGTGTGGAACATGGAGATTTCTTTTATGTTTCTGGAAAAAATTAGTTTTGTTTAATCAGAGTACGAAATCCAAACGCAACTAAATTCGTTCGTTTTTAATTTTTGTTTTTTTACAATCAACTCGCACATCATGGGATTATGAGTAATCTTATAATGTTCTAGAACACAATGAGAGTATTTTGGAGAATAGTAAAGAATTTACTAGGGTATACCGACGATGCACGTTGTTTTTGAACTTTTGTTATAATCATAATGCCGAGCAAAAACAGAGTCCGGGGTAGAACAATCCAGATACGGGAAGTGCGACCAAAATAAGAATCTCTATACTTGATTGTGCTTCCGAAATTGGGTTCATGGTAAAACTGATGAGCATTCCTAGCGAGGATTTCGGATTTTGCAGCTTAACTATTTCAAGGGAAGAATGCAACAGGCTTTTTCACTAGAGCACTGTTCGTGAAGTTACGACGATGTTCAAGAGAACCAATCGATTCTTCGATTGAACAGTAACCTATATATTTTAAAACTTTATTTTGTACCCTATCAATTAGCCGCAGAGACGTTTGAGGGGCACCTGATCAGATATGAGAATTACACTCCAGTTTTGGGTGGAGCACAGTGGTCGGATTCAACAATATAGCTGGACAAAATACAAAAATCATAAAAATATATACAAATATAGTTCATATTAAAAAAATAATATTAATCTTTGAAGTAACAGAGCGAGGAGCCCCTGGCCCTAGCACATTTTTCACAACCATGCCCTGTGATGGGGAATGGAGGGGGCCTACAATTTTCTGCCGGTTCCGAACGATCGTTTTACTAACGGAGGACTTGCCAATTCCTCGCGAAAGGCGATACCCGTGGAAAAACATTTTTGCCTCTATTGGGATTCGAACCACGAACCTCTGGGTTAACAGGTGGCCACGCTAACCGTCACGCCACAGGTACCACTTAACGACTAACAATAAAAGTAAATAAATCGACAATTGAAATTTCAAAGCAACAGTTTTCTTGTGCATTTCCCCATACCCATGACGTTTTTCCCTGTTGCCCTTTTCTGCTGACTTTTTTTAAGTCAAATTTCTGTGGAAAGCATTCCACCAAAAATTTAAGATTTTGATTTTATTTACTTGGTGACATCTACCGACGCGACGTCTTAACGGAAGCTAGCATGGTTCCTCTATGTATACAAACTCAATGCTATTAGGTAAAAAAAAAATCCATTGCGCGTTCTTGCGAAGCCTATACAATTTTTTTTTATTTTCAGAATAGCCTCCCTTATATCGCGAAACCAGTAAATGGGTAAAACAAAAAGCTTGATGTGGTTAGAGCAATTATTATATAATATATGTATAGGCAATACGTTTTTATCGAGCTGCTGAAAAGAGTTCAGAAATAACCGTTGTTAATCAAAACTCAAAGAACGGTTTCATATAATTTTAGAAACTTTGGGAAGTGGAAGTGGATTTCTGAGTGTCCCTTTTAAAAAAAAATATTATTATATTATAGTTGAAACATGTTTTTCCTTTCCAAAAAAGTTTTGACCCACTAGATTGTCGAATCCGACCAATGTGCAGAGGAGGCCTCGTAAATTGTAGGCCGTTCAAAAGCGAGGTGAAGAATTTTCTACATCTTCTTAAGAAACCGGAGCATTTAGCAGAATTTTTGGTGATTTCAAATATGTGGTTATATTCCAACAAAGATTGTCTGTTAAACACATATCTAATTAAGGGCGAATCTGGGCTCAGAAAAGCAGTAAGTTTGACATTTAGGGCGAGTTGAAGTTTTTTAAAAAACGTTTTGGGGTTAGTACTAGTTTTCGTGCTCGCGTTGAAGTGATCAACAGGTGAATTTCTCAAGGGGATCTTCCCATGGGATCCCTGCTATTTAGGGAATTTTTAGGATTATTTTTCTATGACCAGTAAAAAGATAGAGCCTTAAGTTAATTATCACTTGTTAAATGTTAACATACATTTATATCGACAGAGTTACAGCGTTCTGAACACCCCCTCCTCGAAAAAATGAACTTGCGCTTCCTCCGGCTGATTGGCTTATCAGAAACCAAAAAAATTAGTATCCTTTTAATCTGTAAACTTAAATGCATGGAATGAACTATCATAAATAAAATAATAGCATTTCTCACAACCATGCCTTGTGAGGGAAAGGAGGGGACCTTCAATTTTCTGCCGGTTCCGAACGGCTAATTGAGAAAGCGCTTTTCATGGCAATGATTTTACTAATGGAGGACTTGCCAATTCCTCGCGAAAGGCGATACCCGTGAAAAAACATTTTTGCCTCTGCTGGGATTCGAACCTCGAACCTCTGGGTTAGCAGGTGGACATGCTAATCATCACGCCACGGGTAACACTAATGAACTATCCTCAAATGAAAATACCAAAAAATGTATTTTTGGCAGGTATTTGAAAATAAAAATGGGCACGACTGGGTCGCACGAATTTGCGACATTTTTTAAATGATGTTGTGCAGCTTTTCTTAAGCAACTTAGAACTTCTAGAATACAAAATTTCGCAAACATCGTGTCAGCCATTAACGAGAAAGTTGGTTTTAAAAAAAAACGGTACTATGGGAGGTACCGTTTTTAAACATTTTCTAAAAAATTTTTTTTACATCATAAGAAAGACAATTCAAAATTAATCCTCCACACAAAATTTTATCGAAATCGTTGCAGCCGTTTTCGAGAAAAATAAGTATTATCATATCGGTTGTATGGCAGGTACCGTTATTTGAAGATCTAGAGAACCAATTCCAAAAACCCCTCTGCAGGCTGCCCCACAGACCCTAACTGCAAATTTTGAAGAAAATCGATCCAGCGGTTCAGGCTGTAGATCCATATCTAGACAGACAGACAGACGGACAGAATTGCAGGACCCACTTTTTTCGTATTCTCTATCATCGTAATGTAATGTTTGATTGTTATCTCAAAATTTTTACTTATAGTACCTATAATCGCAAGTAAAAATGTAATGTTGGCAATTTTTGATTGATAACAGTTCATCCATGCATTTATATGTGTTGAGTGTGGTGCAATGCAATAAGACCCGCGGCAATAAGACCCGTGGGTCTTATTGCCCAAGGAAATTTAAGTAACACCCACGGGCTTTGTTTCCACTTTGAAGAGGCAATAAGACCCACTAAAGAAAAGAATTAAGGCCCATGTCTTTTGTTGCCATTTTGAGCAACATTTATATGAGTCTGATGAACATGGGATCTAAAAATTAGTTTTCCTTCATAGAAAGGGTGAAGAACATAGTGGATGCGCTAAATGCATATATTCTTTTTATTTGAAGGAAACAACATTTTGAGGTACCGAAAAACAAAGCTCCAAAATTTCGAAACTTATTTCAGCTTTCCATGGATATGAATTCATAGCTCACTTTGTCCCCCACTTCGTGACATAGGACATAGGATGGAAGCTCAATCCACTTTCTTATGCGCACATAATAACTAAATCTACTATCTTAATGTTTGTTTTGCTCTTAGCTACATTCTCCTGTTCTGTTCGTGTGAATTTTTTATGTTCAACACTAGTACTACCCGAAGGGAAATTTCGTTCGCTTCGCTTTGCTTTTTACTCACGGATAGAATAATGAAGCTAAAAGCGAAGCGGAAAAAATTTTCTCAAGGGAATATGGATGTGTGGTGTAAAAATAAAAATTCGCGCGAATTTTTATTTTTACACCACACATCCATATTCCCTTGAGAAAATTTTTTCCGCTTCGCTTTTAGCTTCATTATTCTATCCGTGAGTAAAAAGCAAAGCGAACAAAATTTGCCTACGTGTAATACGTGCCTGCGAGTGAACTTAAGAAATACGCGCGAATTGACCGCATTAAACACATAGTATGATTCATAGTTCCATAGATACTTATTATGTACGTGTGTTCCTCTTTGGTATGTCATAACCCACACCCACAATCAGAGCATGGACTTAGGTTAGGTTAGGTAGAATGGGCTGACGGTTGATCATAATTCCGTCACACTTAGATCAATGTAGATCCATTGTGATACCCTGACGTATTGTAACGTCCTTGAAACCTATGAATTTATGTCTGGTCAGTATTTAGCCATTTTGTGGCCTTAGTGAAGTTTAACAGACTGCTTTTTGAAGCGTCTGATAATTCTTCTAGTTCATTTAAAAAGTAATTGCCTAGAAATTTTTCCCTAATATGGCAGAGTGCTGGGCATTGACAAAGGAAGTGAGTTGTATCCTCATGTTCATCTTCGTCATTGCATCCTCTGCATAGGTCATCGGTGCAAAGACCCATTTTCTTTTTGTGATAACCTAGTAGGTTATGTCCAGTTATGATACTGATAAGCATTCGCAGTGAAGGTCTATTCAATGATAGCAGCTTTTCAGATTCTTTCTTATTATATTTCGGCCATATTTTCCTGGAAGTAACACAGGAATCTAGGCATACCCATCTTTCATTGGATTTTTGCGTTATTTTGTTACCAATTATCTGTTTAATTTCACAGGGTGGAATCCTGATTGATTGATCAATGAGAGAAGGGTCAAGTGTTGATCCTTTTCTCGCTAGTTCGTCCGCTTTTTCGTTTCCCGGTATACCACTATGACCAGGAACCCAGCAGAGTCTAACGTTATGCTGCGTGCCAAGAACCTTTAGCTCTTCGCGACAGCAAGAAACAAGCTTTGATTTGATAAGAGTGGCAGAAATCGCTTTTATTGCTGCTTGGCTATCAATGAAAAAAGTGATATCAGCATGTGATAGCGCCATCATGGACACCTGTTTTGCAGCGTGCGAGACTGCCAAGATTTTGGCTTGGAAGACGCTGCTGTGATTTGGAAGTCTGAATGAACTTGCTAGGTTTAGGCTTTCTGAAAAGAAACCTGCCCCTGTTCCAACTTCCATTTTTGAACCGTCGGTATAGATTGCTATAGACGTTTCGTAAGGTGTTTCATTCTCCCAATCCTGTCTATTGGGGAAGCTAGTTGTGAAGGATTTTTTAAAGTCCAAGTATGGAGTTATGTAATCCGTGCAGATATTGTTATCTGCGTATCTTGATAAAATCTGTGCGTGTCCTATTTGGCTGGTTTTCCAGACATTACATTGGTTTAGTCTAAGTGCACTATTTGCTGCCGCTTCTTGAACGTAGAGATCAAGAGGTGTGAGATTGAGGATTACTTCTAAACTCGCGGTCGGTGTAGTTCTCATTGCACCAGTTACGCAAATACAGGCAGATCTTTGAACTTTGGTTAGGGTTTTTAAATGCGTGGATTTTTCCAACGCCTTCCACCAGACCAAGTTGCCATAACATAGGATAGGTCTAACAATGGCAGTATACATCCACAGGATGATCTTGGGATTTGGTCCCCAGTTTTTGCCAAAAATCCTGTTGCACGAATACAGTGCTATCATAGATTTCTTATATCTTTCTTGTATATTGGGACTCCAATTTAGTTTTTTGTCTAAGATCACACCCAGGTATCTGGCTTGATCAGAGATTTTAAGAGGGGTCCCATTTAGTCTTGGTAACTCGAAAGTAGGTATTTTTCTTCTATTTGTAAAGAGTACCAGCTCTGTTTTGAGGGGGTTCACTGCAAGGCCGCATCTTTTTGTCCAAGCACTTACCTTGGTTAGTGTATAGTTCAATTGTGCGCTAATAGTGGAAGGGAATTTCACCGTTAACAGAAGAGCTAGATCATCGGCATAGGCGACCACTTTTACGCCATCATGTTTGAGAGCTACGAGGATCTCATTCATGACCAGGATCCAGAGCAGGGGTGAGAGGATACCTCCTTGTGGGGTTCCCCTTGACACACACTTTTCAAGTTTGCACCTCCCAGTTCACTGTGGATCTGACGTTTTGTTAGCATATTCATGATCCAATTTGTTATTGTTTCTTCAACTTCTAGATCATTTAGGGCCTTCTTAATTGCACTGTTCTGTACATTGTTGAAAGCTCCTTCAATGTCCAGGAAAGCTGCCAGAGTGTATTCCTTATCTTGCAGCGTTTTTTCTATGGTTCTTACTACACAGTGAAGTGCTGTTTCCACACTTCTTCCTTTTGTGTAAGCATGTTGAAAGGTGGATATTACTTCCGGTTTCATAAAGCTACGGATATGTAAATCAAGCAACCTTTCAAAAGTTTTCAGTATAAAAGAGGTCAGACTTATAGGTCTGAAGTCTTTTGCTTCTGTATGGCTGGGTTTGCCGGCTTTCGGTATGAAAACGACTTTAACTTCCCGCCATATTTTGGGAATGTAACCCCATATGAGGCTACTTTCAAAAATGTTCTTGAGATGTGGGATGACTTTTTCTCTGCTTTTTTGAAGCATCATAGGAAAAATGCCATCGTGACCCGGAGATTTAAAAGGGGAGAAGGAGTTGATAGCCCATTCCAACTTCTCTTCTGTTACGATATCTGTCGGGATTTCATGTCTAGAGTAATTAGTGGTATCTACTTCACTGTTCTCTATAGGGCTGCATCCAGGGAAGTGCGAATCGAACAGATGTTCCAGACTCTCTACCGGGGATTCAGTCCAGTGGTTATCCGGTCTCTTCAGAGAACCAAGAGGTATGGTCTCCTTAGAGAGGATTTTCCGTAGTCTGGCCGATTTGTTCGTACACTCAATTTCGCTGCAAAAATTTCTCCATGAGCAGCGTTTTGCTCGTTGAGTTTCATTTTTGAATTTCCTTTGGCTGGATTTGTAATGTTCCCAGTCATTTTCGGAGCCGGTTCGTTTGGCAGCATTGAAAAGTCTTCTAGTTTCTTTCCTAATGCTGCTCAGCTCGTTGGTCCACCAAATTGGTTTTTTGTTCTTTTTTACCGTTGTGATCAGAGGACAGCTTTTATCCAGGGCATTTCTCAGAATAGAGAGAGAGAGAGAGAAAAGTAAAAGTCGATCTTTATTGTGCTCAAAGTTATATCGTTATATTTAGTATTTAAAAAGTAAATTAAAACATAAAAACTAGTGAAAAATATTTCTTAAGTCAATCTTTAAATAAAAGAAGTGAAATATCCCGAAATTAATTGAAGGTAAAGTTATTTAAGGCCTTTTTAATTTGGGTATCTCAGAAGGCATCCATTTTCCATTGCAATACCAATTATATGAAGCCGAAGAGAAAATTGGGGGAAATATCTCCAAACAAACTGCCAACTAGCAAAAAAACACTTATATCTAAGGATCCGTCACCGAGCAATAACTCTATTAGAATGGCACCAACGATCCCCAAAGCCAGCGATTTAAAATCTATTGTCGACAATTGTTTGGTTGAACATTTGAGAAACATCGCAACAAAGGAAGACGTTTTAGCTGTCACCGCCGAAATACAGCTCTTACGGTCTCAAAACGAGCATCTTGCGGAACGACTGGCCACCGTGGAGAACTATTGCGAAGTACTCGAAAAGCAATTGGAAGTTTTACACCAGAAATCACATGAAAGCATGATTGTTTTGCATTTACCTCCAGATGAGAAGACAGACATGAATAGTCTAGCGAAACAAACTTGTCTTGGCCTTCTCAATCTAAATGAGAATGCAGAGCTTTCTTTTGTTAAAACACAAGAGTTTGTGAACCGACACAACAACAAAACAACGATGGTGCTAAACTTTGATGACAAAAACACCGCACAAAAAATTATTGAAGCAGCACCTAAGCTTAAGAACACAGGAATTGTTGTGCATCGAGAGCAATCTCTGCTTTACCGGAAAAAAAGAAGAACACTATACGAAATCAGAGGTAAACTTCTGCAAAGAAATCCGAATGTAAAGATTTTGATCAGGGGATCGAAACTGAAAATTGCCGATTTTTTATTCACGCACGATTCACTAAGAGGACTAAAGCTATCAACAAGAGACGATATGTCATTTGTCAAAACAACATTTGGTGAGGAGGCAATGTGTCTTTTTGACAACTTCGACGTCAGTGTGAAACACAAAATCCCCGATACTCCAAGAGAGCCCTCTATGAGCCAGTGTGCAAAGAAACATAATGGTTCCGGTCCCAGCTACAATCATCATCAACATTCTACATAGGATAGAGTTGCCGTCTGCCACAAAATTAATTTCAATTTTAATATTTTATGTTATAATGTCACAGGGCTCAAAAACAAACTATTAATGCCAGATTTTTTTAAATTAGTCTTAAATTATGATATTTTTATTTTATTAGAAACATTTGTGGAGGAAGGTAAGGAATTGCAATTCTTAAAATATTTTGAAGGTTTTAGTTTAAAATGGATACCAGCTATTAGAAATAATAGACTTGGGAGAGCTAGTGGTGGCATATTGTGTGGCATCAAAAACTATATTCCGAACAAAAATACTACTTTTAAAACCATTGAAAACAGAATTGTAATAGATTTTACTGTCCAGTCGAATCATTTTTTAATTGTACCTGTTTATATTAATTTTAACGCTTGGAATTCTGATTTTGAGGAACTTCAAAACTTCCTTTTAAATCAAAGTAATGAAAATATTTTGATAATTGGTGACTTAAACAGTCGTATAGGTGACTATCAGAACTCTACCTTTTTGAACGATGGGCAATTCTCATTTGAGAGAAATTCTTTAGACCCTTGCATAAATTCCAATGGCAATTGTTTAATAAATCTAATTGAAGATTTTGGATTTATGATTTTAAATGGGATTTCTAAAAGTGATTGTGTCGGTAACCTAACGTTTATATGCACCCAAGGTTGCTCAGTTATCGATTACTGTCTTGTAAAGGGGGAGTGGCTTGATGTTGTGAAAGATCTCGAAGTTTTCCCGACTAATTACTCAAATCATCTACCAATCGTTGTTTCTTGTGAGTTTATTATCCAAGATAGACTTGTTACACATCAAACAGGTAATGAATTCAACAGACTTCGGTGGAATGAAAAAAAATCGGATGTCTACAAAAGAAACCTAAGTCAACATTCACTTAATCTTCCAACTCAAATTACGAATACTGTAGATGAAGCGACTAACTTAGTTTTTCAAGTTATAAGGCATTCAGCGCCAGTTCTGTCCAATAATAATGGAATGACTTTTAAAACCTGTTGGTATGACGAGGAATGTAGGAAGAGTAGAGACAGATCTTTCAAGTTTTTAAAACTTTTTAGAAGCTCCAATAATTTAGCTATGAAGGCGCTTTACATACAATTTAATACTGCTTTTAAAGAACTATGCAAACACAAAAAAGAACTCTATTTAAGAAAATTAGCTTCGAATCTCTTTGAAAGCCGTGATTCAAGTTCATTCTGGAAAAATGTGCGCATCTTAAGTGGGCGCAATAATTCGTGTGTCCCCTCCATTGGATTGGATATTTTGGCACTGCACTTCGAAAAACTTCTGTTGCCAGATCCAAACCACGTGTCTATAAGCTTTGCCCTTCCATTTGTTTGTATTGAAGAATTGGACTCTCCTTTTTCAATGTTGGAATTGCTTAATGCGCTAAAAAAAATGAAAAATAACAAGGCTGCGGGTCCAGATGGCATTCCAGCTGAATTCTACAAAAATGCAAACTCCCAGTTTCTAGAATACGTATTGGTGCTCTTTAATAAAATGTACCATGAAGAAGTTTTTCCAAACTGCTTCCGGTCTGCATCCATTTCAGCCATTTTTAAAAAAGGTGACCATAATTTACCTGAAAACTATAGAGGGATTTCTGTACTTTGTTCTTTCCGAAAAATATTTACACAAATTCTATACTTCAGACTTTCCTCCTGGGTTGAGAGAAACAAAAAAATTAGTTGCTTCCAAGCTGGCTTCCGCGCTAATCTATCGACGGTTGACCAAATTTTTGCTCTAACGAGTGTCGCAGGACGTTATTTGAACAAAAAAGTAAATTTATACGCGTTATTCGTTGATTTTAAGTCAGCTTTTGACACAATCAACAGACGGTCGCTTTTATTTAAAATGGCAACCATCGGGTTATCAACCAAATTCATAAAAATATACGAGCAGCTTATCTCAAACACGACAGCTGTTGTTTCCAATGGAAGAAATAAGTCGAAACAGTTTCGATCTGATGTGGGTGTCCCGCAGGGTTGTGTTCTAAGCCCGTTAGTTTTTTCACTGTATATAAATGACCTTGAAGATCACATACCTGGCGGTGTTACCTTTGGTGATTTATTTGTCAAAGTACTGCTGTATGCTGATGACGCTGTAGTTTTAACGGACAACCCAGTAACACTTCAACTTCAAATAAACAAATTGAAAAAATTTTGTGATTTGTGGGATCTTAAAATCAACACATCAAAATCTAAAATTATGATTTTCAGAACCCAGAACCGTAGCACAGGAAATGACCGTACTTGGACACTTGATGGTGTCAATTTAGAAGTCGTCAAAGAGTTCAAATACTTGGGTTACACAATTACCCACAATCTGAATCTCCGAGTTCACATAAAAGAAAAATTAGCAACGGCTAAAGCAGCAATCAATTGCATGTGGTCAAATTTCTTTAGAAGCAAATATATAGACCCGTCATCTAAGTTTAGGGTATTTGATGCAACAATCAAAAATTGTTTCTGTTACGGGAATGAAGTCTATGGGTGCAATGAACTACAGGATATAGAAACTATACAAAGATATTTTTTTAAACGTATCTTCCGTCTCCCGGTAAATACACCGAACTATGCGATTCACGTTGAGTCTGGACTGCCTCCCATTTTTTTGAGAAATTTAAAAGCTAATGCAGATTATATTCTCAAAGTCATGCAAAGGTCAAACGACAATTTACAGAAAAGGATTATGTTGGTGTGTTTAAGATGTCGGTATACACCTTTTAAGGACTGGTATGAGCTGGCTTCGGCACACAACTGCCCTCTTGTCCTCTCTGTGGAAAACTTTAATTCATGGAGGCCTGCTCTTTATGATTGCATTGCTTGCGTTGATGAGCATATGTTCCTGTCATTTCTTGATCGGGCGAGGGACTCTGTATCGAGAACAATATATAGTAAACTAAACCACAGTTTGAGGGAAGCCAACTACTTCCGAAGAGAATTCTCAGTAACGGAGATGAGTCTGATATTTAAAGCTCGCACGGAGATGCTGAGGATCAATTATAGGCCACACAGAACTGACCTAAACCCGAACTGCACGTTATGCAACTTGAATGAACCCGAAAACATTTTCCACCTCTTGGCCTTATGCCCAATGTTGCAAGAAATCCGAAGACTTCATTTCAATAAGAGTTTCCTCTCGTTAGAGGAATGCTTAAGAGTTCTGAATGGAGAGAGTGATTGGAAGTTACTTATACGGTTTCTTTCACAGGCGGTTCAATATAGAAATATGTACGTTGATCAGCCTTAGTACAACTTAAAGATTAAATATCTTACAATTTTTTACAACTGTTATTGCACGTCTTTAAACTGCTCCCTTTTGTTTTGTTATAGGTAAACTAAGAGGCCTATTAAAGATATTTTAACAAATTTTTAATTAAAAGCAATTGAATTTTTTTTTTCTTTTTTGTTTTTATTGCATACTTCTGCATTTTATTTTAAATTTCATTAATTTTAACCATTGTTTTGTTTTAGCTAAACTAAAAGCCCTATTCTTAAACTCACTTGTAATTAATAGCGATTGTACTTTTTCTGTATTTTAATGCACTGTACATTAAATTTTTTTTTGTTTTAGCTAAACTAAAAGCCTTTTTTGAAGATATCTAAAACGCATTTATATTTAATATACTTTTTTTGTTATTTGATGCATTAGGTATGTCTAGATTGTTTCTGACTTAAGCCTTTGTTTTGTTTTAGCTAAACTGAAAGCCCTTTTTTTCAAACTATGTATAATTACTTAAATTTATAATTTTTTTTTTTTCTCTCAAAATGTTAAGAGTAGAAATCTTACCGGCAGACGGCTTATAAGCCATGCTTGTAAATCTTTTAATTTGATTTCAAATTGTACAACAATTGTACAATAAAATTTCTCAGAATCCCTGTGAGTTCTGCAGTCAACTTATCAAGGCTTTGCGGTTCAAGGTTCCTATTTGTATTAAGGGAATCTATGTTATCGTCCACCTCCCTACTAAAGGTAGCCCAATCTGTACGTCTATTATTACGAAATGGTTTGATTGGGCGGTCTGTAGTGGGAATGATAAAATTTATCAGACGATGGTCTGAGAAAGAGAGTTCTTCTAGTACTTTCCACTGCTCTACTGGACAAGTGTCCGAGTTATTAGTGAGGGTAATGTCAAGTACTTCTTTACGGTTTTTTGTAACAAAGGTAGGTGTGTTACCTCTATTGATAACCAAAAGATTGTTTCTTAAAATAAATTCAAATAAGAGTTCCCCCCTAGAATTCGTGTCGGTGCTTCCCCATTGCGCATGGTGTGCATTGGCGTCGCAGCCCATAATAATATCTAGTCTACTCTTACTTGTGTATTCTACCAGTTGGTAAGTGATATCCGCTGGTGGTCCTTCAATTCCATCATGTGGCATGTAGATGGAAGCCAAAATTAGTGATGGGAGTCCTACGCGTTCCTTCTTTACTGCGGTCTGGTCTATTGTGCTATAAGTAGTTAGAAGAAAAAGATTTAACTGTTTTCTAGCTACTATGCATGTTCTATGGTTACTGTCTGGGCTGACAAAATTGGATTTGTACAGCGTGAGTTCTTTGGAGTGTAGGCCCTTAATTTTTCCTCTCGCGACCCAAGGTTCTTGAATAAGGGCTACATCAATTTGTCTACTCTCCATGAGGTAGACCAGGTTGGCGGAGGCGGCTTTACTATGTTGGAGATTGATTTGTATTAACTTCAATTCCATTGCATATTTTGTTTTTTATACAACGCCTTACTAACCTGTTTTTTACTTCTAGCTATCAGCCTGAGTTTGCATCGGGTAATGCCGACGCGAACTTTGAAGCTGACTCTTCTTAGAAGTGGTATGGAGTTGTGTGTCAACCTCACAATCACTTCAGTGCCTGTCTCCGTCTTCTCCACCTTCACGACCTTCCATTGGTCGCTCAAAAGTTCGGCATTCAAAGAAAGGATGTACCTTTCCAGCCGATCGCGGGGAATAGCGGGGCCTCTGACCAGCAGTTTACCTATTGGTCGGTTTATGTCCTTGATCTCAGTGGCAGTCACGAGCCGTAACTCAGCATTCTGCCAGGGAGCTGCCGTCTTCTTTACGAACTTCTGGAGCCATTGAAGGGTCCATTCATTCTCGCAGTTCATTACTTTGAAACCATGGATGGTAGTGAGGTCCCCGAAGAGTGGCGGTTGCCTACTCTTGACGATCGCCTCATTTACCTCTTCCAGGATCCTTAGTTCCAGTAACTGCCATTCGTCTTCACTCAGTTTGCGGTCGGGTTTCCCAAAGTCGGCTATAGCGACTAGGTGACCCTTTGCAGCAGGGACTGAGGAGGTCTTCATCCTCTTTGGTAGTCTGTTGGGTGAGGAGTTGTTCGGGGAGGAGCTGGCATTCCTTACTCTTTTTGAGCAGTTCGGCATATCGGTTTCGATGAGGGGCAGAGAGGCCGCCTCACCAGTTCCGGTATTTGCTCCGGAGCCAGCTCGTTTATTGTCTGTCGGGTCTTGTTCAGTTCGTTTTGTTATGTCTGTTGATGTCATTGTCCGTAGTCTTAGTTCGGACCTCATCAGAGCCTTCCTCGCCTTTCCCATTAAGGAGTCGGGGTCCTTTTTCGATAGGCGTCTGACTGTCTTTACCGCGTTGCGTTGTTGTCTCAGTTGAAGTTCGTCTTTGCTGAGGACCCTTGCTCGTCGTTGTCTTGTATTTCTGTCGATGACAGTTGCCAGACTGTCCGTCGTTTTGTTGTGTGACGGATTTTCGGGGTTGGATTCCTCAGTCACATTCAGGTCTTGCGGAGGGCTATGGCCTTCTACACTACCATCAAGTTTCTGTTCCTCCTTCCCCTCAGCAGCGACTTCATTTCCCATTTCTGGGTGAGAAGTACTGCTGTGCTTCCGTACTCTAGGGTCTGTCTGTTCGTCCTTCGTATTATGTCCTGTTTTCGTAGTCCCTACACCAGCCGTCGATGGGGTTGGCCTTTTCTTTGGCTGAATTTTATCAGTGTACGGAGCAGGCGGACCCATCGAAGTCTTTACACTCTGACTTAGAGGGGAGAGAGGGTTCGGTGCTGGATTAGCAATTGGCCCATCCTTTCCCAAGCCTTCCCTTTCCACCAAGGTTCGAGTGCTGTGTGGTTTGTTTTGGTTGGTCTTTTCAGTTTTTGCAGTTGTACCTTGCAGGGGGCTTGGTGCTAGACTAGCAGGAGGCCCGTCTTTTCCCAAGTTCTCCCTGTCTAGAAAGGTTCGTGCATTGTGTAGTCGTTTCCGTTCTAAGTCAGTCATTTCGTTCCAGTCAGCTTTCCCCAGCCTTTTAACCGTGCGTTTGCAGTTGGAGATTTTACTCCGCCTGGACATGCACGATAGGTTGGAGATATCGGAGTCTGCCATAGAGCTAGCATCACTGATGTCATCGACAATGATGGCTTCGCCACTGGCTCCATCTTCCATACTTAAGCTGGAGAAAGGGTCGAGTAGGAGGTTTTCCTCTTCCTCAGTCATTTTCGTAACATTATTGTTGTTCTTGGAGTTGTTCATTTTAAATTCCTTTTTATTACTTTGGTAAGCTTTTGCGACTTTATAAGTTGGATCTGTTAGAAAAAAGAAAAAGAAAAAGAAAAGAAAGAAAAAAGAAAAAGAAAAAAGAAAAAGATCCAAAATTATAAGTAAAATCGTCACACAAACCAAGCAAAGAATGAAATGTGAAAAGTCCGTCACTGGCGACTTCTCCTTTCGATATTGAGATCGTAAGGCAAAGCCCAAGCCAGCAGCCGTGACAACTGCTGACATTTTAGCGTATATCCCCGCTATTTTTTTTAATATCTTTATGTGTCCTTTTCATAATTTTCATAGGGGTGGGTCTCACTTAGTTTGCCCAGAACCCTAGCTGGTAGCTGATTTTCCGCCCAGGAGCATCCAACCGTAGCCATCCTGCTTTAGGTTCTAGCGTAAGCCCCCTCACCACGGCAAGGTGGAGACCCGTTGAGAAGGGAGCATGGACTTATGTCTAGTGGAGTTACGTCCCTGTGCAAGTTTATTCACATTAAAAATAAGTTTAAGTGCAAACGGTGAGACTTCTTTCCATTACGAAGTGGTTTTTAAGTTCGCAGAAAAAGGAACTAAGGCCCGCGGCTGTTACTGCCATTTCATCATGGAAATAACCCCCGTGGGCCTTACTTCCAAAACAAAGAGGAAATATTATTATTATTATTATTATTTATTAACAAGAAATTACAAATTTATTGCTAAAAAAAAAGGAAGAGCACTAGCTACAGAGGCTTTCCGCTCAAAGAGGAAAATAAGACCCGCGGGTCTTATTGCCGCGGGCCTTATTGCACTGCACCGTTGAGTGTGTCTTTCAAATTTCAAGTCATTTGGTCAAGCCGTTTTGAGATACGATCGAGGATAGATTGATGGAGGAGAATTTTGAGAAAAACTAGTTTAAGGTTTCAAGTTCACTATGAAGCTATGAAACTTCTTCCAACTGTTGTATCTTTAAAATTTTTAAAAACCAATTTACTGTATTCTAGGCATGTTAAGGAAGCAATAGCTATTTGAGATCAAAGTTGTTTCCCGCTCGTTTGCATCAAATTACCTTTCTAATATAGCATCTCACCAGTATCGATTTTGGATTTCTGCAGCAAGAGTTTGAAATAAGCAGACTAAAAGTTTAACAGCGCCCGTAGCTAAACTTTCAAGTCCATCAAGTATTTTCCGGGTTAGGGTCAAAATACTGTATGGGTCATAATACTGTATTTAAAATACTGTACCTCAAAATACTGTATTTCAAAATACTGTATGTACAAAATACTGTATGGTCAAAGTACTGTAAGTCAAATTACTGAATCTCAAAATACTGTATCTCAAAATACTGTATTTGAAATTGCTGTAATTAGGCTGAAAAATAAAAATTGTTTTGAGAATGTAAAAAAGTGCCGGCACTTTTTTACATTCTCAAAACAATTTTTATTTTTCAGCCTAATTACAGCAATTTCAAATACAGAATTTTGAAAACAACAACAATTTTGCTTTACCATAATAATCTTATATACTCCCTTGAATAATGACATGTACCTATGATAATTCATTAGTCTTTGAATTAATTAAAACAAGAACAAAACAAATGGTATCTTCGTCTTTTTTCTCTATTTCATTTTCTCCTTCTTGATTATATGTATGTATCTCTCTCACATGTTAAAATGAATTGTTTTGATCATAATCAACAACTGCATGAGCAATTGCAACAGACAAATTAATCTGTCAAAACTAGCACGCGTTCATGCAATCAGTAGATGTTTAAAGGCTTGCGCAAATTTAAGTGTTAAATGTTATTTTGCTTCAAAATGAATATATCGATAGTGTAAACAAATAAAGGAATGGAAGTTTAAGAACGGAATTATTCAAAAATACAGTATTTTTACACTGATTTTTGAGATACAATGTTTTGCTCATACAGCAATTTGGCATACAGAATTTTGAAGAACAGTATTTTGATCATACAGTATTTTGTACATACAGTATTTTGAAATACAGTATTTTGAAATACAGTATATTAACCATACAGTATTATGAACATACAGTATCATACAGTATAATACAGTATTTTGACCATACAGTATTTTAAAATACAGCATTTCGACCCGCTCCCGTATTTTCCATTTGATTTCCCTTAGTATAAAAGTCGAGGATTGGGAGAATGCAAATGGAGCCACTGTAAATAAGTTTTATTATTCGAACACAGGCAAACGATAGAAAATCATAAAATGGATTTGTAGATTTCAGGAATAAATTTAATGTATGATAGAATACATTTTCAATAATTCTGTCTCAAAGGCAATTTAGCTGGCCTTATTATGTGGCGAGCTTTATCGCTTTTGGGGTACGCCTTATTACATTGAGGAATGCCCGTCCATGTCCAAACATTAAACAATGGTGGCATTGGACAATGGAATTTAATTGGATTTTTTTTTTGGCAAAAGCCCCAAATCTCTTTGTTTACTGACAAATGATTTATTACAAGAGCGTTTCTCCTCAGCTGATTCAACTTGGTACTTATTTTATATTCTTCCCTTAAGTTGAGGCTTGTAACATTCACCACTAAGACTTGCAATTGAAATTTCCAAAGCCATTCATGACAAAAGGAACTGCAAATTGGATACACATCTAATTGACGAAAAGGAAAACAAATCAGATATGTTTAAAATGGCAAATTATATGAAACAACTACAATACTCTTTTTGCTTTTGTTTTCTAATCCTTAAACAAGTTGAAAACTTTCTTATTTTGCAATTCCTTTTACGATGTAATATTTGAAGACTTGCAGATTTCATGTCGTTCTTCGGTCTTGTGTTATAAGAATTTCTCTGAACTGTGTGGAGGAATTGAATTTTCAGTGATTGGAGTTTGATGCATATAGTATGCGGATTTATTTATGCAAAACAACCTTTCAGTTAGAAATCTATATTTATAATGAATAATATTCTAGACAATTTTACATAGAAATATTGTTACTAAGCAACTGATTACTACGTTTGTATTTCATATAATTTCTAAGGTAATTAATAGCAAAGTAGTAGACACTACAATCTCTCCTTTTTTTTAAACAAATAAAATAAACATGAAAATTACAAATATGAGAAAATATGAAATTTAGTCTAATTCTTTAGATGTTTGAACTGCCCATTCGCCATTAACTTTTTTCAAATGAACAATATTACGTCTTGTTATTTCGCCTGTTGACGAATTCTTCACCAAAATATCTCCTCCCTTGCTTCTTATAACTTCGTGCGGTGTTTCACTAAAATTAGTGTCCAGTTTGTTTGCTTTTCTAAAATTCTTTACCAACACTTTGTCACCAACGGTCAATTCACTTTGGGTAGCTCGTCTTTTTTTGTCAGCATATTGTTTTCCTTTTTCTTTTTCAGTGGCATCCTTGTCCCTAATGTCCTGATTGTGGTCTTGGTCTTGATTGATAATTGATGGAATTTTATCCTTGAGCAACCTCCCGTAGAATAATTCAGCTGGAGCCTTTCCAGTAGTCGAATGTGGGGTATTGTGATACATGAGCAAATAATCAAGTAAATCTTCCTTCCAATTAGAACCTGTAACCTTACTTATTTTTATTCTTTTAAGAATATCTCGGTTTTGACGTTCCACTTCACCGTTTTGCTGAGGCCAATATGGAATGGTATTATAAAGTTTTATGTTGAACTCTTCGCAAAAATACTTAAATTCTTTACTCGAGAACTGCTTTCCATTATCTGCAGTTATTGTTTGAGGATATCCTAATCTACAAAGACTACAAAAAGGTGTTCGTCACTCGGCAGTGGTCCCATTAAATCCATAGCAACGTCTATCCATGGAGCTGTCGGAATTGTTCTTCTTTTCATTGGTTCAGGAACAGTTGGTGCTGAAACAAGGAGACAACCCTTGCAGTTTTTTACAAAGTTTTCAGCATCTTGATCGATTTTTGGCCACCAAACTTTTGTTCGCAAACGTCTTTTTGTTCCAACGATTCCTGGGTGTCCTTCATGAGCACATTCAATCACATTTTTACGAAGATTTTGTGGAATCACAATTTTGTTTTGTCGTAGTAGTATGCTGCCGTAAAAACAAAGTTCATTTTCAAATATTTTGAAATTGAGAACGTCTTTGTTCCAGTTCTGTTTATAAATTCCCTCTTTAACACTAAGAATTTCTTGATCATTTGCCGAAATTTTGTCAATGTAATTCAAAGTGAATGCTTTTGGAATACTATTATTTGCTACATGATGGACATATTCTTCAGAATCAAAATTAATGATACTGTTATTATTGTTATTAGGTTCAACAACGCAAAGTCTTTAAAGTGGATCGGCTATGTTCGATTTGCCTGGTTTATATATTATCTTATATTTGTATGATTGTAATCGAAGAACCCATCGCTCAATTCGTGCACATGGCTTAGACTTTGGGCCAAAGATTGTTTCCAAAGGTTTATGATCGGTTATAAGTTCAAATTCCAATCCATACAAATATATATGAAAGTGTTCTACTCCCCAAACTAGTGCTAGTGCTTCTTTTTCAGTTTGACAATATCTTTTCTCACATTCTGATAAGCATTTGTTTCCATATGCGATTATTCGTGGTTTAATATCTTTATTTAACTGTATCAAAATTGCACCCAACGCCACTGGACTTGCATCAACAATTAATTGAGTTCTATCATTAGGGTCATAATAACCAAGATACTTGTCATCTTGTAGACACATTTTCAATTCATTAAATGAACGACGTTCTTTTTCATTAAAGTGTACTTCTGATTTGCGACTACGATTCTGATTTTTTAAAACATTACGTAATGAATCGGTTAATGTTCCAAGATTTGCTATAAATTTTCCAACATAGTTTATGAGCCCTAAGAAACTTTCTAGCTCTTCAATGGTCTTAGGCTCTCGAAATTTTTTAATGGCATCAATTTTCAAAGGTGACGGTTTTACTCCGTCTGCAGAAAGAACGTGTCCCAAAAATTCTATCTGGGAAACATTGTAAATGCACTTGGCATCGTTAAGTAAAATATTATTTTCTTTGAAAACGTCCAACAATTTTTTTAAACGAATGTTATGTTCTTTTTCATTTCGGCCAAAAACAACGATATCATCAATAAAATTAACTACACCTTCTAGTTTAGATAGAATTCTCTCTATTATCTTTTGAAAAATTTCCGGAGCACAATTCATTCCAAACATAAAGGCCTCAGCCCATAGAATCAGTTGCGTCCGTTCGCTGCCGGATTCAACTGACAGCTGTGAGTTTTACCGTACACAACGGATTGGAGTGACCCATAGAATCCGTTGCGGTGTCTCAACTCAACAAGACCACTTATGTTAGCAGAAGAGAAAATTTCAAATTGGTTCTTACTGCGCATGTCATCAGAGAGAAAATTTCAAATTGGTTCTTACTGCGCATGTCTCTCTTTTGCCGGACGCAAAAAGTTAAAAGTTGGGCAACTTTTTGCTTTGCGTCCGTTGCATCCGATGCTTATGGGTCACCTCTCATAAGATCGTGTGTATTTAATCGAGCTGTCAGTTGAATCCGAGAGCGAACGGACGCAACGGATTCTATGGGCTGAGGCCTTAAGCCTTTTATATCTGAACAATCCGCTGTTTGTTATAAATGTAGTTATGAACCGTGAACTTGGACAAATTTCAACTTGGTGAAAAGCATTTTTTATATCCAACCGAGAAAATATTGCAGATGACCGAAGCTTAGGTAGAATAAGATTCATAGTAGGAAGTGGATAGTTTTCCCTTAAGATTGCTGCGTTAGCTCTCCTCATATCTACACATAAGCGAAGATCACCATCTTTTTTCAAAATAGGAACTATGGGAGATATCCATGGTGAATGTCCGTCTACCGGTTCAATTATATCTAATTCAAGTAGTTCGTTTAATTTTGTTTTAATTTTTGTTTCCAATGATATCGGTAACTTTCGACAAGGTTGAATAACTGGACGAACTGATTTATCAATTGGAATCTTGACTATCAAATTCTTTATTTTCGGGAACGTACTTTTATCAATTGAGTTTAAAAGTTGTAGACCTATTTTGAGAACTCCGATTTCTTGAGCTGTTTTCTTACCCAACAAACATTTTTGGCCGTTTTTTACAACATAAAAAATAGCATTATGAATAGGGTCACGGTTTTCAAGATGGATATCGGCCTCAAAAGATCCTACAACATCAAGTGGTTTATTAGAACCGTAGGCCAAAAACGTTTTCTTTGGTTTTTTGATTTGGTTTCTTACCAAAACTCCTTTTCGTTTCATTTCTCCCCAAGATCTTTCAGAAATAATGTTTGAGGCACTTCCCGAGTCAATTAACATTTGAATGGAAACCCCACCGATCAAACAAGTTATTTCATCATCCTTTGGATGTGGTAAGTGAAAAATAAACTCTTCATTTTCTATCTCGTCAACAGATCGAATTGGTTCTTTTTTTAATTTCTTGGTTCGTATTGTGCTGTCAGCAAAATCACGCTTTAATTTGGTTCGACATTTGGATTCAAAATGACCTCTTAATCCACACTTGCGACAGTTTTTCATTTTCGCAGGACATTTTGAGTCTTGAGCTAAATGCTCCTTCGAACCACATCGAAAACACTCAATTTTACGAGACGGGAATTTAATTATTTTATTGACCTCTCCGGTGTTATTATTCTGCTTCATGTTAAAATTTTCCATTTGAATTTTCACAGTCTCCAACGAATTTGCTAGAAAAATTACATCATTTAAGCTTTTGGAATCGTCCATTTCTAATATTTTCCGCCTCAATTTTTCGGACAAACACTTTTCAACGACTTGATCCTTGATATTTTCATCTGGGTTCTCAAATTTACATTTTGATGCTTGACGTCTCAAGCGAATGATAAAAGCTTCAAATTTTTCATCCTTTCCTTGACAAATTTGTCTAAAAAGATGTCGTTCATATGTTTTATTTTGTCGGGGATTGAAATAATCATCCAATTTCTTAATGCAAACATCGTATACATCAATGTCCTTGTTGGTGTCTAAGTTTATATCGACATTTGCACCTGGCAAATTGTAATAAACTTCTTGGAGATCTTGTCCTCCACAATGAAGAAGACTTGCTCTCTTTTTAGATGATTCAGTGACTCCTGTAATATCTAGGTATATTTCAAAAGATCTTTTCCATTTTTCCCAACTTATTCCTAATAACTGGGAATCGCCGAAACAATCAAATCTTGCCAATTTTGGTACATTTTCCATCTTTTCAGATTTTTTCCTGTCAATCGAATTGAATCAATTAGAAATCATGAATTTAATCATTAGCACATCGAATTTAATCAGATTGGCATGAATTTAATCATATATGTAGATATGTACATACATATATCTTCACATGCGAATTTAATCGACACGAATTTAATCGAAACGAATTTAATCAATTCCAATACATATATATATATATATATATACATATTCATATGCGAATTTAATCAAAACGAATTTAATCGATACGAATTTAATCCAAACGAATTTAATCCAAACGAATTTAATCCAAACGAATTTAATCCAAACGAATTTAATCCCAAAAGAATTTAATCAATTCGAATTTAATCGAAACACATCCAATTCCAATAAAATGGAATCTATTTAATTAAGAAATGTCTTTTGAAAACTAAAATTTTTTCAAATTAAACTTACTCTTGTTCCTTTTGAAGTATAAAGATCCTTATATTCTTTCCTTAAAATTTGATTATATTCAAATAATTTTCTTGAAAATTCCTTTTTTTTTTGTATTTTCTTCTTCTATTGAAAATATTTTCCTTGCTGCTTTTTCTTCCTCGTCGCCAAAATATAGTATGCGGATTTATTTATGCAAAACAACCTTTCAGTTAGAAATCTATATTTATAATGAATAATATTCTAGACAATTTTACATAGAAATATTGTTACTAAGCAACTGATTACTACGTTTGTATTTCATATTATTTCTAAGGTAATTAATAGCAAAGTAGTAGACACTACAATGCAATCAAAGTGTCTGCATATTTTTCTCATTTATTCAGACAACCGAGCAAAGTCGTTAAGGAAGATTTCGAGAATCTTTTTTCCTTACAATTATTTTCATTGAAATTGCAACATTGAAAAACAAAAAAAAAATTCAAAGCACTCTTAATTGATTTCTTCTGCAAATGAACAATCTATTTTCAAGGCACAGTGATTTCCCTCCTGATTTCAAAAGATCTTAGTGCTTTTTTTACCCTATTGCCTCAGACTGTCATGCCAGCAATAAAGTTCGCTGGACACATGAGTTTGACAAGATGAATTTATCAGAGCACTTGCTTTTTAACCATTTCGTTAAATGCATTGCCTTCCATTTTACGAGCAACATTGACATCGGCATTGGCTCGAGGGTCGCTGGCGGAAGCAGGCTGGCGGCTCCACGGAAAGGATTTAAAAGGAAATTTCAATTAAAAGAAAAATTTATTGAATTGGAATTTTAAGAGTCTTATTTATAACAAATGGGCTTGCTAAGTACAATATCACACAATCCCTGAAGCTGCGAGTACAAGGTTTCACGTTCTTTATTATAGGTCTGTTCGTTGAACTTTCCCCAGGGTTGACCCAGGTTTTCTTGACAACCCTATGAGTTGTCAAAAAACCTGGGTTTTCCAATCCTCAAAAAACGCTAAACCAAAAATCACCACACATCCCTGTCATTAAAAAAAAATACATACCATTTGACAGCCCTCAACTCGCCACAGCAAAAAGCTAGGGTGAGTTGATGGAAAACCTAGGTCAACCCTAGGGCTCAAAAAACACTCAATTTGACATTCAGGGCGACTTTAGGTTTCTCAAAAATCGCTTTGTGGCGACCCCAGGGCGACCCTAGGGCTTCAACGAACAAACCTTATATATATTTGGTGGTACAAGGTTGCCAACTAATTGAATCGCCAAACATTTTAAAAAAGATTAAATTAAATATTCTATCAAAAATCCAAAAACTCCACTTTTAGCAGTTTTTAATACAAGTAAACACTGAAAATTTAATGAAAATCGTTAGAGCAGTTTTTGAAAAACCTATTTTTTATTTTTCACTTAATAAAAAAATCAATTTTTTAAAAACCCAGGAATGCAAGATTTACCCCTTACCAAAATATGTTTCGATGAAAAATTTTAAAATCAAGGACACAGTTCTGAAAAAATTCAAAAAAATATTTTTTTTCTTAAATTAGTAAATATTTCAAAAATTTAAATTTTTTAAATGTTCATTCGTAATCTTTTTAAACCATCCAGAACTTCTTTAAAATAATGTTTCATCAGAATCGTGTGAGCCATTAACGAGAAAGTTTGCTTTTAAATAAAACGTTACTATGTACCGTTCTTAGACTTTTTCCAAACTAATTTTTTATATTAAGAAAAACCTTAAAGAAATAATCCCTCACATAGAATTTTATCGTAATGGTTAGAGCCGTTTTCGGGAAAAATAAGTATTATATCATAATGGTTGTATGATGTGCGGCAGGAACAATTATTTCAAAACCAAGAGACTCAATTCCAAAAACCACTCTGTAGGCTGCCCCCCAGACTCTAACTGTAAAATTTGAAGAAAATCGGTCAATGAATTTTCAAATTTACCACTTATGACTTCATATCGGAAAAATATGTAAAAATCAAAAGGAGTGACCCCAATCAAGTGGCTCGTTATGTATGCATAGAAGTTTCTGCCTCTCAAAACTTATATTGAAAAATCTTTTTTTTGATTTTTCTTTTCAGAGTCTTTAAACATGGTATGAGATGCTTTGATCACTACACAGAGCGCTGTTTATCCAAAGAAAAAGTTTTTTACATCCAAAACAATGTGGCTGGAGCAAAGAAATTCTTGAGTAAATTTTGTGAGGACCGAAAATTCCAAGCAGGTACGGTTTATAGAGGAGCAAAATAATTTTAAAGTGTTTAATCGAGTTATATTGGGTCATTTAGAATTTTTATGTAGCTAAGATGTTTTTTCACAGCTCTCTTTCATTTGGTAGATTCCTAATTTAATATTTTTCTAATTTAATTTGAATTTCAAACAATTTGACCATTCGCTTAGTACTTCATGTTGAACAGGACAGAAATGTTAACTCAAATATTGAATGAGTGTTCAATTTCCATATCTTCGAAGTTTCAGAAGATTTCAATATAAATAGTAGGGCTTTCCAAGAAGAAGCAAAGCTAGGGTAATTTTGAGTTAATAAAATCTTGTTAATTTAAACTCTCTCAAGCAGACCAGCAGCAAAAATTGTAACAACTCGACTACGTTAGGTTGCTGCTTAAATTCTCTCCTAAACCGAAGCGGTTTTGTAGTTGTTAGTTGCGAAAGCAGTGTTATTAGGTTCGTTCGTTGAACTTTCCCCAGGGTTGGTCCAGGTTTTTTTGACAACCCTATGAGTTGCCAAAAAATCCTGGCCTTTCCAGTCCTCAAAAAACGCAATACCACAAATCACCACACATCCCTGTCATAAAAAAAAATACATGCCATTTAACATTCCACAACTTGACACAGCAAAAACCTAGGACGAGTTGAGGGAAAACCTATGGCAAACCCAGGGCTCAAAAAACACTCACTTTAACATTTAGGACGAATTTAGGTTTCTCGAAAAACGCTTTATGGCGACCTTAGAGGAATAAAGAACAAGAGGGAAAACCATTACTTCTCTTGCCCCGCAACTTCCATTTGTTTACATTGTTGCTTTTGTAACACGAGATCCAACTGTGATACACTTATTAAGCTGAATATAAAGCTTTGTCAGTCAATTTACTGACACCACTTTATTTTCGGATTTCAAACTGGTTTTGAAAGCAGAAAATAAAGTGGTGTTTGTGAAGTCAGTTCGAGGGCAGATGCGTGGTGTGTGTGTGGTTTTCCCTTTTGTTCTTTATTCTTCTAAGGTGGTGACGGCTCGGCATCCTCAGGGCTTCAACGAACAAACCTATTATTGTCATTATCACGGACCGAACCGAGATAAGAAATTAATTTTTAATTTAATTTTTAATTAATTTCTTATCTCTGGGACCGAAGTAGAAACATAAAATTGTTAACTGTCACATGATTGAAGCTTACTTACGTGATGCAATATTATGTTGTCTATGCGAACAAATTAAGGACGTAGAATGCCACAAATACGTTCACACTGTCAAATATTCGCTTTTTAGACAAAGTTGTAATTGACTGTCTCGTCAGCAAATGGACGTACATTATGTACACTAGCATAAAGGTTCTCCCAAACCAAAGCATTTTTGCAGATGCAGAAGGGGCAGAAAAGCTGTTGTCATCATTTTTGCCATCGCCACAACACAAATGTATGAAAACGCAACGTTTTTCAATGTCGCGGCGGTGTGGGTACATTCTCATATGTCGCTACATTACTCTATTTTGACAACTGAGACGTATTTAATTTTTCAAATCACACAGGATTGATGATCATTGTACTTATACGAATTGACTTTCTTCATTGATTGATGGGAAAGCAATTACCAACAGTAAATTTTACAAATTAAACGAATGTTTGTTAAAGCTTATCCATGAGCCATTAATGACAGAAATGAATTCGGGATTTACTTCGAAAATAAAGTATTGTTTGAGATTTGACTAACACAATTGTGTATTCAGGTTTACATTACAGGAGCTACAATGAAAACAAAAGGATATAGCGGTAGAAGAGAATGAAAGATTGGGTCTCTCTCTTATTATCATTATTGTTGCAGTTCTAGTTCAAATGGATAAGCAACGGAAAAATTTCGCAGAGCGGAAAAAATTATCGAACAAATAACTGTTTTAAGCCAAATTTTACCAACTCTTGATTTTAATGAGATGGGTGGCGCAAGATAGCGGGGAGCCCTGGGGCCTGGTGCATTTTCACAACCATGTAAGGGAATGGACGGGACCTAAAATTTTTGTGCCGATTTGGAATGGCCAATCGAGAAAGCGCTTTTCATAGCACTGAATTTACTTTCGAAGGACTTGTCAAATCCACGCGAAAGGCGATACGTGAGTTGTATTTACATATGTATTTTTTAAATAAAACAAACAAAAATCTGTCAGCGACAAGAAAACCTAATTTATTCACGTATGAATCTCGATTGACTCTACATTGAATCTTGAGTCAAGTGACAATAACTCATTTGGAACTTATACTGCGGGTCAATGCATTCATTTTCCTGTGGCCTTCGAATATTGAAATATTTTTATTGGAAAATAATGCATTGACATTTTTTTTTTTTTTTTTTACATATTTTATTGTAGCTGAATAATTTATACATTTTCTTTTCATTAAACCTATATTGCACAATTTACAGAGATTTCGTATAAGCTACCTTACTACTGAAATATTTATAACAATGGTTTTGTAATATTATAATAGTTGAATTTATTGATAGAAGGAAAAGCTACAAGAAAAGCCTTCATTGAACATTTGAGATGGAGAGAAGGGGAGGAAATATCTGAGAATCACCTCAGCCAAAATATAGACTTCTTACAATCTGTTTTTAAAGTATATACAAAACATTGTATAGTAAATAAGAAATAAATAACAAAATAATGAACAAACAAATGAATAAATAAATTAATAATTACACAAGTAAATATATACATATATATACATTAACAACAACAATTAGAAGAATTGGCAAATAAATAGATAAATAAGTAAATAAATAAGTAAATAATTAAGTGAATAAATAAATAAATAAGTAAATAAATAAATAATTGAATAAGTAAATAAATAAATAAATAAATAAATAAATAAATAAATAAATAAATAAATAAATAAATAAATAAATAAATAAATAAATAAATAAATAAATAAATGAGTAAATAAATAAATAATTGAATAAATAAATAAATAAATAAGTAAGCAAATAGATGAATAAATAAAAATAATAACAAATTTGTGAATAAACAATACAGCAGTTAAATAAATAGTTTAACAAACAGTTATATCACAGGAAGAGAAGAAATAATTCTTTTTAAGGATGTGTATTGCAATTTTTATAAAGTCAGATTTGAAATGAGGTGGCTATCAGATGAGCTACAGGATATCTCATATCTGTTACGAAGTTTTTCGATTCTTGATGGAATTTTTTCAATATTTGTGATTTTATGTAAATCCTCTGTCGAGTAATGCCATGGCAAATTAAGCATCATTTTCAAAATTTTATTTTGCATTTTTATGGGAAAATAATGCATTGACATTATTTTATGGTTCAAGTTTGTTGACTTTCATTTGTGTAACTCGCGTAGAAAAACATTTTTGTTTTCTTTTGGGTATCGAACCACGCCTGCCACGTAACAGGCAAACATGCTTACCACTGCGCCAAAGATACCACCATTTTAAACTTGGTCCACTTTAACTACATATGTATATATATATGTATTTTCAATAACGCGCTTCGATAGGCATTGGTGCCCGTGGCGTTATGGCTATCGTTTCTGCTGGTATCGCCTTTTGGGAGGAGTTGGCAACTTCTCCGATACTACTTTCACTTCATGAAAATCACTTTCTCATTTGACTGTGCGGAGTCAGGAAAAAATTGTGAGTATGGTTGAGAGAAATGTGCTAAGCCACGACCTTCAGATAAGCCGAAAAAGCGCCACCACCCGCTGACTATCACATATGACACACGACCACCTTCCACTCGCAAACCCGACCCCTGAAAAAAGTTTCACACCAGAGTACAATAACAATAACATTTTTGCCATCCCTTGTCAGAAATGACAAGAAAAAATGTAAATATCTCGATGAACGTTTTGTTTTGGTATGATAATGTTCTTCTTCATTTTTTGTATGAAAAACATCTAGAAAAGAAATGTCACAAAATTAAAGTTGACGATGTTAATCAAATACATGTAAAGTACAACAGAATTCACCATGAGACTCTTGAGTATTCTGTATTTGTTAGAGTGTGTCTAGATCTCATGGAAGGTAGGGTGATTTTTTGTTGCAAGCACTTGCTCGGAGACAGGGGATTGAATCTTGAGTTCAAATGTTTTCTTTTCTTTTCACTTAATCCTTCAGAAAGTTGAGAATTGAGATGTACCTATAAGGAACGAACTTCAGTAAAACAAACTAATTAAAACAACAGCAAAGAACAACACTTTCATGGATCATTGAACTTATTCCTAGAAAGCTTTTGAGTAGCATTATCCGACACGGGCAATAACTTTATTCGTTTTGTAACGGAAAAAAACTCATCCGGCGAAGGATACAAACCTCAAAATAATGTCATCTGTCATGTAATGAATTTAATTTAACTGTCATTGCGTACTATGTAATTTACCATTAACTTTATCTCAGTCTGTCAGTCACTTTCAGACAATAATAAGATTTTAAACAGTTATCGATCAGTGTAATCTACAAATAATTGAAACTCCATGGCTGACTGATGCAGATGAGAAAGATAAAGAAACCAATGAAAAGTGTACTTCGAATTTATTTGAAGTACTGTCCAGCACTCTTGTGGCGATTCGAACCGGTAATGGTCCGAATTCAGTGTAGACTTTTAACAGGAATCAACAACCCAGGTCATCATGAATACAAAGATGAAAGGAAATGATTTGATTTGTTACAAAAATAAAAAATAAAAAAATAAGTCGTTTTTTATGGATTACCACACGAGTGAAATAGCTCTGTTCAAATGAGTTCAAAGCTTGAAATTTTGAAATTAGATTAATGATAAACAATAAATTAGTCCATTCTTCAAATATTCTTCCATTTTTCCTTTGATATTTTCTAAGATCCGTAGTCTCCAGTCTCAACGTTTGACGCTCCAAAGAGTAAGACCGGTTCAAACCAGTCTTTGGATGTTGGTCTGACATTTTTTCCTCCTAAAACTAGAACTCTCTCGAACCTCTCATCGCTTAGCTTTCTATTTTGAGGCTCTTCCATTTTATCGCCAAGGACGAAGCAGGACCCTTATCATAAAAATTTTAATCTGAAATCATTGTAACCATTGATATTTATTTCCTACCCTGCAGAACTAATCCATTCTATTCGATTCAATTCAAACTTGAAATTTTGTTTTACTAAAAATAATTCGTATTTGTATTTATTACTCGCTTACAGAATACACTCGTCACAGGGAGTGCTTTGCTCACATTCAAAAAGACTGGAATAAATGTACAAAAGACTTTCAAAATATTTTATCAGAAGAACTTGAGGGAAGCAGCCATCCCAAGAACATCACCAACAAATTTATGCAGTTTTGCTGGTAAGATTTTATAAATGTGCTTGCTTCTATTTGGCTTTGGGGGAAAAAACAAGATTTAAAGAGAAAATTAAATTTGTGTTTTGTTTTTATTTTCACAAACATAAAGTTATATTCATGTACCAAGCACCCCCACCACTGCGCTTTATAAGAACTTATTACCCAAAATATACAAAACACCAGGTAATTTATTCGCACCCACACACAGTGTTAAGCTTTCAATTTCTATCGGATTTTTGTAAAAAAAAAGTTGGTAAACAACTTCTTCAGGAGCTAACCTGCCTATTTGCATTATTTGGTGTCCAAATAGCGGTAAAAGTCCAAAGTCCTTTGACAAAAGGTCATAAAAGCGATTTTTCGACTGTTGAAATGGGTCATTATTAACTAAATTGAATCTTAATTGAATCGGTGATTGTTAAAACAACATAAGTGAAACTTTTATTTTTTTGTAGGAGAGACAAAAATGTTGTGTTTTCTACCCATAAGCAATGAAAATACGCAAAAGTAACTATTTTCAATAATCTGTTACTTTTAATCATATATATAAAATTCTCGTCATATATATAAAATTCTCGTGTCACGGTGTTCGAACTTGAACTCCTCCGAAACGGCTCGACCGATTTTTGTGATCCTTAGCATGATTGTCGGCCAGGGTGGAGAATCGGCCAACATCTATTTTTCATCCCCCTAAATGTTAAGGGTAGTTCACCCCTAAATTTTTTGTTTTTATTTTTTTATGACACAGCATACAAAAATACATACAACCCTAAATTTTCACCCCTCTGAGATCACCTCATGCACACATTTTAATATGGTTCGTCGACAAAATACGTGCAGAAGACATCGATAGTTTGATTTCTGCAGAGATTCCAGATCCGTCTACTGATCAATTACTGTTTGATATCGTCACTACAAACATGATTCATGGTCCATGCGGAAATCTGAATCGTTCATCACCTTGCATGGTAGATGTAAAATGTACAAAGCGTTTTCCTAAAGATTTCACTAACGATACGGTCACACATGTTGACGGATATCCAATATATCGTCGAAGAAGTACCGAAAATGGCGGACAATCTTTCATTAAAACTATCAACAACGCAGACATCGACATTGATAATCGTTGGTTGGTACCATATTCTCCTCTGCTGAGCAAACCATTTAATGCTCATATTAATGTTGAGTCATGCAGTTCGGTGAAGAGTATCAAATATATTTGCAAGTATGTGAATAAAGGAAGTGATATGGCTGTATTTCGGATTGAAAATAATAATGTTCATTCTCCTCCGTTGAATCAAAATGATGAAATTACGAATTACCAAATTGGCCGGTATATCAGTTCCAATGAAGCTGTCTGGCGTATTTTCGGTTTCCCAATTCATGAACGGGATCCAGCAGTTATCCATTTAGCTGTCCATCTTGAAAATGGCCAGCGCGTATATATTTCACGAACGATACAGCGCTTGATCGTGCTATAAATCCACCGAAAACTACGCTCACAGAATTTTTTAAACTGTGCAATCGTGCGGATGCTTTTGGTGCCTTCGCACAAACAATTCTGTATTCTGAAGCTCCGCGGTATTTTACATGGGCTCAATCGAAAAAATGGATACCCCGCAAGCAAGGGATACCAGTTGATGCGTGCCCCGGTTTATTCAAATCAAATAGTTTGGGTCGTGTATATACCGTCAATCCAAGGCAGACTGAGTGCTTTTATCTGCGACTATTGTTGGTTTATGTCAACGGACCATTGTCATTTCAAGATATACGGAAGGTAGATGGACAACATTATCCTACGTATAAAGATACATGCCTTGCTCTAGGCTTGCTAGAAGACGACAATCATTGGGACAGCATGCTTGCTGAAGCAGCATTAAACTGCACAGGAACACAAATTCGTCTACTATTTGCTATAGTACTGACTACATGTTTCCCGGCCCGAGCACAAATGTTGTGGGATAATCACAAAGATTCAATGACTGATGATATATTGTATCGACATCGTACAAGGTGCAACGATCTAACAATATCATTCAGTGAAGCAATGTACAATGAAGCATTGATTGCTATCGAGGATCTTTGCATTGCTATTGCGAATTTACAAATCAGTCATTTCGGTATGAGCTCACCGAATCGAAGTGCATCTGATTTACTCAACACAGATATGAATCGTGAACTACAGTACGATATTGTACAAATGGCGAGCATTGTTAGCCGCAATGTTCCACTACTTAATGATGAACAAAAAATTATCTACGACCGCATCATGCTGGCAGTTTCGGCAGGACAAGGAGGATTCTTTTTTTTAGATGCACCAGGTGGGACTGGCAAAACATTTCTTATTTCGCTACTTCTGGCCGAGATACGATCAAAAAATGGCATCGCATTGGCCGTTGCATCTTCTGGCATTGCAGCAACTTTATTAGATGGAGGCAGAACAGCTCATTCAGCATTTAAGCTGCCGTTAAACATTCAAAATAATCCAGATGCAATGTGCAACATAAAAAAACAATCGTCTATGGCCACAGTGCTGAAACAATCTAAAATTATTATTATTATTGCGATACCAACGAGACTGTGAATTATCCAATTGAGTTCTTAAATTCATTGGATTTGCCAGGCATGCCACCGCATCATTTACAATTGAAGGTTGGATCTCCGATTATTCTACTTCGAAACTTAAACCCACCACGGCTATGTAATGGCACACGATTAGTCATTAAAAAATTAATGAAAAACGTTATTGAAGCCATCATCTTGAATGGCAAGTTTCAAGGCGAAAATGTGTTGCTGCCACGAATCACTATGAATAATACAGATGTGCCAATTGAATTCAAACGCACTCAATTCCCAATTAGATTGGCATTCGCTATGACAATCAATAAGTCACAAGGACAAACATTGTCTGTATGTGGCTTAGATTTGGAAACACCGTGCTTCTCCCACGGACAACTATATGTGGGATGTTCTCGCGTGGGAAAACCATCCAGTTTGTTTGTGTTGGCTAAACACGGACTAACCAAAATTATTGTACACTCTATTGCGCTAAGAGATTAATTTTTTTTTTACTGCCATAGTTGATAGTAAAAATATAAATATTTATTTTTGATGTTTAGATAGCTATCAAAGACTGTTATTTAAAATATATTCGTTACTCTAATAAAGATTTATTTATTAACCTAAATAAAACATACTTTTATTCTTTATAATGCATTCGATTATAAATACTTCCCCGCACGCTTATAGTAGATAATTATTTTTATTTACATGGCAAAACAACGTTTGCCGGGTCAGCTAGTAATTAATATTTTTGTTATTATTTTTGCGTATTTTCATTGCTTATGGGTAGAAAACACAACATTTTTGTCTCTCCTACAAAAAAAAAAAAATTTCACTTATGTTGTTTTAACAATCACCGATTCAATTAGAAAGGAAACATAGTTTTTTAGCTTCTGTAATACAATTATTTTTGGGATCTATTTTGACTCAGGTATGAGAAAGGGGACAAAACTGAAACTTAACTTTGAACTATGGGTAGAGTTTAAAAATCGTAAACACGTGTAGAAGAGAAACTCCAAACGTTTGTGCTTCTATTTAAAATAGTTAAATCAAAATAAAAAAACTTGAAAATTCAAAATCGCAAAAAATGAATTGCATTTTATTATTTTCTTCTTTTTCTTTTTTTCTGATAAACTATACTATGAGAAATGCTACTGGCAAAATTTGAAAAAAAAAATTCTGCTTGAATGCGAAAGTTTATTTTTTGTTTTTTTTATTTTATTCAATAATTATGCTTAAACAGTAAGATACTATATCTTATTAGTTAGTTTACAGCTTTATAAGTTTGTAAAAAAAAGTAAGAAGAAAGCAATGAATTAATAGTTTAAAAAATGAAATTTATATGGTCTTCATTTATTTATAATGATTTAGTTAGATTGGAAATGGTTGAGTAATTCTTTACGAAACCTTACTTCGCTCCTCAGAGTCTTGAGGTGCCGAGGTAGAGCATTCCATAGTCGAGTGGCATTAACGAGAAACTGACGGCTAGAGGTCAATTAAACCGAGGAAGAATCAGTGTTAGTGCTCTGTTTAAGGAACCAAACCTTAATCTATCAAATAGATACTGAGGTTGATGTGTCTGGATAACGTTGAAGAGCAATATAAGAGTTCTATAGCGTAATAGGTGGTCGAGAGAAATAGTACAAATTTGTCTTGAAAAATGAGAAACACGGTCGTATCTTCTCAGTCCATATTAGCCCCTATCACAAGGCCCGTCGTAACTATTTCGGACTACGAATACCAAAATAGAAGCGTCACAGACGCCCTTGTAGGGAATATTTTGCCACAAAATTTGTTACTATTAATAAAGTTATTAACAAGTTATAAATATCTGTTGCCAAGCGTTCATTACGAAGATTTTTTTAGTCATTTCTATTTGACATTCGTAGTCCGAAATTGCTACGACGGGCCTTGTGATAGCGGTGATTATGTATCTGGCAGTATTATTACATATGTATATGCGACATTTAGCTTCCTCCTACTGACCGCATCGCAGTCACAAAAGATTTCGCACCCAAATGTTAAGATTGGTAGAACCAGTGTTTTAGCCAGCATTAGGCGAATTTTTTAAGGTGTGAAAAATTGAGAGGCCCATAACATACGAAGCACACCATAGGATCTCCCCACTGCCGCATTGATGTGTTTATCCCAGGTTAAGGTTCTATTGAATAGCATTCCCAAATTCTTAGCAGAATCAAAGTATTCAATTGCAGAGTCGTTGAGTTTAATGACTGGAAAATAAGAAAGGCTCAAGGGGGTTCTGCTGACTACAAGACATTTTTACTTCATTTGATTTAAAACCAGTCCATTTCTATTAGACCAAAGTGAGATCTTTTCCAGATCCATGTTGATAGTATTAGCACAGTCCTCGATGAGTCCTAATGGACAACTTTTAAGCAATTGGACGTCATCTGCGTACATTTGAATTGATGATGATGAGATAAGGAAAGGCAGCTCGTTTATGTAAAGAGAAAAAAGTTGGGGTCCTAATATTGATCCTTGTGGAACTCCTCTTACAGTGGGTGAGAGACAGGAAGGAGAACTACCGTTAACAACTGCTTGTCTTCTTTCAATAAGATAGGACGATAAAAGATTAACAGCAGAGGAAGAAAATTTATAAAGCCTCGAAAGTTTAGTATAAAGGATAGAATGGTCGATGGTGTCAAAAGCTTTAGAGAAATCCAAAAGAACTATTAAAGTTACCTGGTCTTCATCCAACGCGTGTCTCATATCGTCAACAATGTTTATTATGGCAGTGGTGCAGCTATGCTTTAAACGGAAGCCAGACTGCATTGGAGACAAAATCTTATGTACTCTAAGGTGTGCTCCTATCTGTTTTTGTGCAACTCTTTCGAAAACTTTGGACGTGAAAGGAAGAATGGCGATGGGTCTGAACTCGTAACCTAAACGCGTCTAATCTAATCGGAATAATTTTTGCAATTTTCAATTGGTTTGGGAAAATTCCAGTCATTAAAATGGTGTTGAATATATGTTTTATGTATGGTAAATAATAGGTAAAATAGCCTTAGCGAATACAGGTATTATTCCGTTGAGGCCAACAGCATTGGACTCGATAGATAAAAAACATTCAACTACGGTATTACAATCAACACTTGAAAATTCAAAGGAATCCACAGGCGGACTCTGATACACATTTCCCAATATTTGTAGATTTATTGGAGCTTTAGGCGGAATAGGAAATGGCATAGACACAAATTTGTGATTTAGAGCATTAACGTTTTCATCATATAAGGTAGGTTTGGGTTATTTGAAAGTCTGTGGGTCATGGAAACATTGATAAACCGTCAACTTATGAAATATCTTGAAGAACGTAAGCTTCGAAATGACCGTTAGTACGGCTTTTCATAGCAAACGGTGCACTAGTGATTTGATGGCATATCTCACCGAAAAGGGGAACTAATCTTTAGAGAAAGTAAGATTTTTGCGCTTGATATTTCTAAAGCATTTGATAGAGCCTGGCATCAGGCTCTTTTATCGAAAATACGTGCTTTTGGTATCGATGAGTCTCTTGTTTGTTGGATTAGAAACTACCTTTTCTACTACTACCTTTCCGATACCCACTTCATAATATGCTGGTGTGCGTATGATGCAGACCTTGACAGCATTGTTTCATGGGGTCATAAAACCGAGTAGAATTCAATGCTTCGAAAACTCAATGCTGTCTCTTGTCGTTGAAGCATAACATTCTCTCATAGCCATTATCCAAGAATGGTACCTGCATCCAAAAAACCGAAAAGCTGTCAGTATATTTGGTATGTGTGTAAACGATGATCTTCGTTGGAATGACCACATATTTGAAGTCGCCAAAAACGGTGCTAAATGCTTAGGCTTCTTGAGAAGATGCAGGAAGTTCTTGACCCCCTCTGATCTGGCTACAAATTATAAGGCCTTCATACGCCCCAAACTGTAGTATAGCCCCCACATCTGGTCAGGTGCTCCTCAAACATCTTTGCGCCTACTTGATAGGGTACACAATAGAGCGTTAAAATTGATAGGTGATAGTTCAATCGTAGAATCGATTGATTCTCTTGAACATCGTCGAAACGTAACCTGTCTCTCTCTCTTTTATCGCTTTTTTCACAAACAGTGCTCTAGTGAAATAGCCAGTTGCATTCCTCCCCTGAAACAATTTAGCCGCAACACCCGCCTCGCTAGGAATGCTCATCAGTCTTACCTTGAGCCCAACTTCGGGGGTACAGTCAAGTATAGAGATTCATCTTTTAGTAGCACCACCCGAATGTTTAATGCTTTACCTGACTCTGTTTTTCCCCTACATTACGATTCAAAAAGGTTCAAAAGCAACGTGCATCTGTGTCTCCTTTCAAATCCTCTCCTATTTTTTATAAGGGTAGTCATAACCCCTTGATGTGCGCGTTAATTATTAAAAAAAAACCTTTATAATAATGCTAGTTTTTTGATATTTTTTATGTAAGTCGACGCTCAGAATGGAACAACATAGGTGTACCTATCGCTACATGTAAACTCCTACTTAGACAAGACGCTTCAAGGATAACAAACACTAGATAGACTGAGAGTAACTCAAAACGTGTGTAGACTCAAAACGCTCGAAGAGTTTGTTAGCCCTGAACCGCCTGTATCTAGGTTCTATCATAGGTGTTCTTACAGGACACTGTCTAATAGGGAGACACGCCAAAAGACTTGGTGTGTTTTCCAATGATTTCTGCAGAAGCTGCATGGACGAGAAGGAGGAAGAAACCGTTCAACGCCTTCTTTGCTCATGCCCTGCACTATTTCATAGGAGGAAAACTCATCTCGGTGAATTCTTCTTCGATGATACTAGCGACTTAGCTTACATAGACACTAAAAGTCTTTCGAAATACATTAAAAGTTCCACGTGGTTCGACTAGCAGGTGATTAACCGGCTAGTCCCGTAATGGAAGATTAATAAGTGATCAACTCGTTAATCTTACATCGGGTTTCTGAGATCAGTAGGTGATCAACTTGCTGATCTCTGTGGTATCACAATGGGCCCTTGCGACCTAAGTGTGTCAGGCAATGTACTCATTGGCTGACAGCCACTTCCACCTAACTTAACCTATGTAAGTCGTGAGAGTAATAAAATACCTTGCTTGTTTTCTGGTCGCTAATGTAAACTTTTTTTAGTGGAAAACTTCGAGAAAAGTTAGGGCCAGGGAAAGGCGTTGCATACAGAAAATTTAGGTTTTATGCTTCTAAAGAGGAAGTGTGTGTGGCTTTTGATCAACATCTAACGATTTCAAATTTTTCACTATATATTCTTTTGAAGCAAGGAGTGTTACTGTCAAGTTAACAATAAAAATGATAGAATAACAACATTTTATTTCGTATATCTTGCTCAGTATCGATATCAATCAAAGCGAAGGCTATTGGATTCCATTGGATAGTTTGTTATAGAAAAAAGTACCTACCGACTGAGTTTCTGCTATTCTGAGCAACTAAAAGATACTCTAAAAGAATTACAATGAATATGTGCTGTTAAAAGGACACTCACAGTTCTCTATGTCACACATTTCAAATTGAAAACAAATATTCCTTGCGACACAATCCTTTATACAGATTGATGTCCTTGTAGAACCGCATACCAAGCATCCCGAAAGGAATCCACTTAACCTTGCACATTTTTTCAATAGGAAATTATGAACAAAAAATGGGCACGACTGGGTCGCACGAACTTGCGATTGTGTTCTAAATACGATATGAAAATTTAAAGGCTGAGTTAAAGGTTTTGGTATTAGCTCTTCATAATATATTTTGTGGTACAGGGTTGCCAACTACACATTAATTATGGAAATTGAATTAAATCACGCAAAATAATGAAAAAATTAAATTAAATATTCCAAAGGTTTCAAGCAAAAATCTAAAAACGCCATTCTCTTGCAATCGCTAATACACATGAACGATGAAAATTTAATCAAAATCGTTGGAGCAGTTTTCCCAAAAAACGGTTTTTTATTTTTCACTTTTTTTTAAAGACTGTTTTTTAAAAGTCGAGTATGCAAAGTTCTAGATCTTAACAGGAGTTATTTTGACAAAAAATTTGAAAAAAATAAAAGTTATGGTTTCGAAGTTACTTTCAAAAATCAAAATTTTTTAAAAAAATTTATAAAAATTTCCAAAACTAAGTTTTTTTAAATATTGATATGCAGTCTTTCTTAAACTGCTTACGACTTCTTAAATCCAAAATTTCGTCAAGATCGTGTCAGCCATTAACGAGAAAGTCGGTTTTAAAAAAAACGGTACTATGGGAGGTACCGTTTTTAAGCCTTTTCTAAAAATTTTTTTTACATCATAAGAAAAACAATCCTAAATTAATCCAACACACAAAATTTTATCGAAATCGTTGGAGCCGTTTTCAAGAAAAATAAGTATTATCATATCGGTTGTATGGCAGGTACCGTTATTTCAAAACCTAGAGACCCAATTCCAAAAACCCCTCTGTAGGATGCTCCACAGACCCTAACTGCAAATTTTGAAGAAAATCGGTCCATTGGTTCAGGCTGTAGATCCATATACAGACAGACAGACAGACACACAGACAGACAGACAGACAGACAGACAGAATTGCAGGACCCACTTTTTTCGTATTCTCTATCATCGTAATGTCATGTTTGATTGTTATCTCAAAATTTTTTTTCTGCACGATTGCAAGACTTGCCTTATAGTACCTATAATCGCAAGTAAAAATGAATTGAAACCCTTAAAAAAGAATGAGAAACATTTACCGTCCTATTGTGGTATAGAAATTTCTTCCATTACACAAATAAAAGCTTCCTTTTTATATCAGGAGGAAAATTTCAATGAACAAACCTAACACAATAAATATGTATGTCAACAGGCGAACCATGTTGAAGGAAATTTGATTAAAAGGGATCATTTGAAGTCTAACAAAATGTTCCAGTATGGAAGAACGAACAGTAAAAGAAAACAGAGAGATGATTGAGTTTCATCATGTAAAAGGATATACCATACAGAAAAGTTACTGATTTAACAAGCAAAGTGTCTTTAAAAGAACATGAAACACATTAAACTTTAAAGTAATTTTTTTAGTTCATAAATTAATTGTGCTAATCACATTGTGCTTTACTTTTTTTCTCTCAAAAAATTATAATATGGTTACAGGTCTGTTTTTTGTGTTGGGATGTACGTTTAATACAGTAAGAACAATTTGAACAAAACAAAAAGTTGTAAAGAGTCGTTTAGGGGATCATTAACTTATTTCATACCCTCTCGCCAAAGCACAAGACGTTTAATGGCTGACAAATTGTTTTCAAAGAGAGACAGACGTGTTCGTCGGTGACTGAATTTGTCTGCTGTGCACACATGACGTTATTTAACAGATATTCAAATTCTACCAGTGCTAAAAATCAAAAGGAAAATGCGAATATCTCATAACATTTTTCTAAAAAGATCCAAGGTCCTTTCAGAAGAGCTGTTAAATTGAATTTTTGTGATAGGTTTCTATAGTGAGTTCAGTAAAGCATTGGCACGTGTGTTATGTCATAAGGTGATTTTGGTGTTCTCTAGTCAAGAGGAAGGGTGTGATATAGACTGCAAAATTGTGAAATTCAGATCAGAATCAGTGAATTCAATTTACGAAAAGCTAAATTTGTTTGGAAAAAGGTTAATTTAATTTGCAGAAGATTGATCTTACTGCAGAGAGCCTATAAAGAACAAAACGGTTCCACACCTACAAACACACACACACACACTCTACGTCTACAAAATAAGGAATATGAGGCAAACTGAAACAGAATGATAAAAATTGGGACGCAAATAAAAAATAATTCACTGCCGGAAGTGTGGAGGTAGTTACTCAACAATATTTATCCATACTTTTGGGTCTCTTCACTACAATGCCTCTACTCAACTCCAATTGTACTTTCTTCTTTTTTTTACCCAAACCCCTTTGATTCTTTCTAAGTAAAAAGTGATGAAGAAGTGTCAAAAGTTGTTCATTAAGCAGCATAGTAGGAAGACAAAACAAAATTATATCTGAAAAAAGAGAGCAACGCTTCAATACAATCATGGTGGTCCTTTTTGAGCAATTGAGCTTGAGTCTCATATTCGTATCCTTCGACAGATCTTATCAGTAGACTTACGGAAAAAGTAGATGAACAACGAGAAACTAAGATGACCAAGAAGAAGGACAAGAACTTTCCTTCCCTTAAACGAATTGGAAGGAAATCAGATAAGTTTCCGAGGAACTTGAAAAGATTACGAATTTATTCTTTGAGCTTTACAATCAAAGAAGTGTGGAGAATTCTTCCTACTTCGGAGTTTCCTACAGCATGAAGAAGAATCGAACAGAGTGAATTTCATAGATCTCACCGATCATAATAATCGCCAGAAAGGGTGAGATCTTGTTATTTCTTATATTTTATTGCAAAGAACAGTGCAGTTAATTCGATTTCGGTTAAGACTTAAGATGGCGTTCAACTTTTCCTATTTTTTTTTCTGTTTTCGATTGGTATACTTGTGTCTCGTTGTCGTTGTCATTGTCATTGTCATTGTTATTGTCGTTGTCGTTGTCCTTGTCCTTGTCCTTGTCCTTGTCCTTGTCCTTGTCCTTGTCCTTGTCCTTGTCGTTGTCGTTGTCGTTGTCGTTGTCGTTGTCGTTGTCGTTGTCGTTGTCGTTGTCGTTGTCGTTGTCGTTGTCGTTGTCGTTGTCGTTGTCGTTGTCGTTGTCGTTGTCGTTGTCGTTGTCGTTGTCGTTGTCGTTGTCGTTGTCGTTGTCGTTGTCGTTGTCGTTGTCGTTGTCGTTGTCGTTGTCGTTGTCGTTGTCGTTGTCGTTGTCGTTGTCGTTGTCGTTGTCGTTGTCGTTGTCGTTGTCGTTGTCGTTGTCGTTGTCGTTGTCGTTGTCGTTGTCGTTGTCGTTGTCGTTGTCGTTGTCGTTGTCGTTGTCGTTGTCGTTGTCGTTGTCGTTGTCGTTGTCGTTGTCGTTGTCGTTGTCGTTGTCGTTGTCGTTGTCGATGTCGTTGTCGTTGTCGTTGTCGTTGTCGTTGTCGTTGTCGTTGTCGTTGTCGTTGTCGTTGTCGTTGTCGTTGTCGTTGTCGTTGTCGTTGTCGTTGTCGTTGTCGTTGTCGTTGTCGTTGTCGTTGTCGTTGTCGTTGTCGTTGTCGTTGTCGTTGTCGTTGTCGTTGTCGTTGTCGTTGTCGTTGTCGTTGTCGTTGTCGTTGTCGTTGTCGTTGTCGTTGTCGTTGTCGTTGTCGTTGTCGTTGTCGTTGTCGTTGTCGTTGTCGTTGTCGTTGTCGTTGTCGTTGTCGTTGTCGTTGTCGTTGTCGTTGTCGTTGTCGTTGTCGTTGTCGTTGTCGTTGTCGTTGTCGTTGTCGTTGTCGTTGTCGTTGTCGTTGTCGTTGTCGTTGTCGTTGTCGTTGTCGTTGTCGTTGTCGTTGTCGTTGTCGTTGTCGTTGTCGTTGTCGTTGTCGTTGTCGTTGTCGTTGTCGTTGTCGTTGTCGTTGTCGTTGTCGTTGTCGTTGTCGTTGTCGTTGTCGTTGTCGTTGTCGTTGTCGTTGTCGTTGTCGTTGTCGTTGTCGTTGTCGTTGTCGTTGTCGTTGTCGTTGTCGTTGTCGTTGTCGTTGTCGTTGTCGTTGTCGTTGTCGTTGTCGTTGTCGTTGTCGTTGTCGTTGTCGTTGTCGTTGTCGTTGTCGTTGTCGTTGTCGTTGTCGTTGTCGTTGTCGTTGTCGTTGTCGTTGTCGTTGTCGTTGTCGTTGTCGTTGTCGTTGTCGTTGTCGTTGTCGTTGTCGTTGTCGTTGTCGTTGTCGTTGTCGTTGTCGTTGTCGTTGTCGTTGTCGTTGTCGTTGTCGTTGTCGTTGTCGTTGTCGTTGTCGTTGTCGTTGTCGTTGTCGTTGTCGTTGTCGTTGTCGTTGTCGTTGTCGTTGTCGTTGTCGTTGTCGTTGTCGTTGTCGTTGTCGTTGTCGTTGTCGTTGTCGTTGTCGTTGTCGTTGTCGTTGTCGTTGTCGTTGTCGTTGTCGTTGTCGTTGTCGTTGTCGTTGTCGTTGTCGTTGTCGTTGTCGTTGTCGTTGTCGTTGTCGTTGTCGTTGTCGTTGTCGTTGTCGTTGTCGTTGTCGTTGTCGTTGTCGTTGTCGTTGTCGTTGTCGTTGTCGTTGTCGTTGTCGTTGTCGTTGTCGTTGTCGTTGTCGTTGTCGTTGTCGTTGTCGTTGTCGTTGTCGTTGTCGTTGTCGTTGTCGTTGTCGTTGTCGTTGTCGTTGTCGTTGTCGTTGTCGTTGTCGTTGTCGTTGTCGTTGTCGTTGTCGTTGTCGTTGTCGTTGTCGTTGTCGTTGTCGTTGTCGTTGTCGTTGTCGTTGTCGTTGTCGTTGTCGTTGTCGTTGTCGTTGTCGTTGTCGTTGTCGTTGTCGTTGTCGTTGTCGTTGTCGTTGTCGTTGTCGTTGTCGTTGTCGTTGTCGTTGTCGTTGTCGTTGTCGTTGTCGTTGTCGTTGTCGTTGTCGTTGTCGTTGTCGTTGTCGTTGTCGTTGTCGTTGTCGTTGTCGTTGTCGTTGTCGTTGTCGTTGTCGTTGTCGTTGTCGTTGTCGTTGTCGTTGTCGTTGTCGTTGTCGTTGTCGTTGTCGTTGTCGTTGTCGTTGTCGTTGTCGTTGTCGTTGTCGTTGTCGTTGTCGTTGTCGTTGTCGTTGTCGTTGTCGTTGTCGTTGTCGTTGTCGTTGTCGTTGTCGTTGTCGTTGTCGTTGTCGTTGTCGTTGTCGTTGTCGTTGTCGTTGTCGTTGTCGTTGTCGTTGTCGTTGTCGTTGTCGTTGTCGTTGTCGTTGTCGTTGTCGTTGTCGTTGTCGTTGTCGTTGTCGTTGTCGTTGTCGTTGTCGTTGTCGTTGTCGTTGTCGTTGTCGTTGTCGTTGTCGTTGTCGTTGTCGTTGTCGTTGTCGTTGTCGTTGTCGTTGTCGTTGTCGTTGTCGTTGTCGTTGTCGTTGTCGTTGTCGTTGTCGTTGTCGTTGTCGTTGTCGTTGTCGTTGTCGTTGTCGTTGTCGTTGTCGTTGTCGTTGTCGTTGTCGTTGTCGTTGTCGTTGTCGTTGTCGTTGTCGTTGTCGTTGTCGTTGTCGTTGTCGTTGTCGTTGTCGTTGTCGTTGTCGTTGTCGTTGTCGTTGTCGTTGTCGTTGTCGTTGTCGCTGTCGTTGTCATTGTCGACGACGTTTTCACTTAAAAAAAAAAACTCAGTGAATAGATTGAGATAAATGTTGCGCTACTTTTGAAAATTTACTCTAAAGCTGCTTTTATTAGAGCAACTGACATTTCCAACATTCTTTTATTCAGGCATTTTTCACAAAGTTGAGTTCTTTTTGCTTCTTTACCTCTCCGTTCTAAAACTACATAATATATATTTTCTGTATTCGAATGTCTTACTACTTCTTCCATCCGTCCCTGGGTATATACAAATATCTGCCTAAGTGATGTGATATCTACCTACAATCAAAGTCTTGTTAAAAGTCTGTTGACATTAAACAAAATATGATGGGCATGGGCGACCGTGTGTGATTGAGAGCAGAGTGCAAATTGTTACGGGCTTGGTATCAGGTATCACACATCGTTCAGCATTTTTGGCAATATTGCTCATGGTATCGATATTGTAATAACAATTTCCATTCCCAAAATTGATTTCGTTTCTAAGGTGTTACATAACATGAGAGTACTCGTACTCGTAACATTCAAAGACTTTGAATTAGGTTAGTTGCTTTAAAAATGCGCATAAGAATTTTTCTTATTGCGAGGCAAGAACCTAAGAAAATCTCAATTTCAAAAAGTCCCTTTCTCAGTTGAGTTGTTCGAGAAACATTGGTACTGTATCTTTACGTATTAAATTTTTCAAAAAAAGAATGAAAATAAAAAAAAGAAATTCTTGGCCCTTTGCATTGCATGTCAATATTTCGAATAAAGTATTCAAGTTTAGTGACTCATTCAGTGAAGGATCAATTTTAAATGAATTCCTTGAAATACTCTTGAGTACCTACTTCGCTTTTTGAATTTCGCTTGGATGAAAATATATTTTGGGTTGAAGTTTTGTGCTTTCCTCAATTTGGTTTGCACAACAGCTATAGTAAATTTTGCAGAACTTGTAGTTATGTACATTCTTGGGCTCAGAAAATGTTTTTGTAGAGTGCTGCCGTTGATGGGCGTTTAAAGTCAAATCATTGTGTAAAGCACTCTCAAACGGCAATGCATATTATTAAAAGAGGACTTCCCGACTGTTATAAGAACCATTTCTTACACAGGAAACAGGATTTTTTTCTTCGAGAAAATTATGCTTTTCGTGTTGAAAAATAATGTCATCGAATGATGTTTTCTTTATTTTTAGGAGGAATCCAAAAAATAGTTCTTTCCAAATATGTGCATGTTTCCATCTTCTTCTGAGATCGTATACTGCCATTTTGTTTAAACTCTTGCGTCTTGGGAGGAGAAAGTTTTTATTACAATGGTAGTCCCGTAATTCTTGTTACATACTTTGGGATGGATTGGATGTCATATTCTAAGAAAAAAATGGTTCTGCAGAAAAAAGACGTTTTTAAAAAGAAAAAAAACTTTGGTCTGATGGTAGGGACTAGGAACCTAACTTTGAACTTTATATTTAGAAGAAATACTAATCTAATCTGTCATTAAATTGGGGTCATAAATGGTCTAAGGTTTGCCAGATTTTGAATTTTAAATATAACAACAGAGCGAGGAGCTCCAGGGCCTAGCGCATTTCTCAAAACAATGTCTGGTGAGGGAATGGAGGGGCCCTAAAATTGTCTGCCGATTCCAAACCACTAATCGAAAAAAACTTTTCATGGCAATGAATTTACCATCGGAGGACTTGCTAATTCCTCGCAAAAGGCGATACCCGTGAAAAAACATTTTTGCTTCTGTTTCAATTTTAAATGGCGTTCAAATTTTCTTCCCCGAGCAAAATTTTGACTTTGATGTAATTTTTTTTCATAAAATACCGGATAAACATATAGTTCCTATATATTTTTCTGATGCACAAAACAATAGTAAAAAATGTATTAATTAGTGTACTAAAAACCCATACATTTTATGGTACATATTTTGAAAAATACTGAATGGGTAAAATATGATTTCTCGCCCTGAGGTGAAAACAGTTTGGATAAAAAATTTATATGGGTTGTTTAAAGTATTTTCTTTTTTATTTTATGTGCATACAAATTATAACAAGTGCTCGAAGTGCCCTCCTGTGTTTTGAATGCATGCTAAGGCCCGTTTTTGAATATCATTGTGGATGTTTGTTCTCCATAACTCTAGTCTTACTTGTATTTCCTTCGGAAATACGTTGTTCTAATTCTATTAATTAGCTACGAAGCTATTTTTTAGTTTTTTCTACATTTAAAAGCTTCTCTACATTTAAAATAATTCAAAAGTTGGTGTGAATATTTCTGACAGAATTTTAGAAACATAGATTTAATAAATGTGAATATATTGCATTCAAATATTAAATTATAAATTATTTTTATCTAATTTCAGTGCTCGGCATGCTTATGAGAACTGCATTTACAACAGCGCACGATTCAAATGCTACAAAAATTCAGCAAAATTTGCTAGGGAAACAGCTAAAATGCTATCGGAGGAAAAACTTTTTACCCACTGCAAGAAATATGAAAATTTAATGTGTGCAGCACCTGAAACAACAAATCAACAGAATTTGCTTTTTCTACTTATTTTTTCTCTGGCAATGGTTTTTTGGATGGGTGACAGAGCTTAGAAGATTTTTTAACTTTTCGAGGCTTCAAGGACGTAAATGGAAATATTTTTTTGTAAAATGAATAAATAGGTGTTAAATATTTAGTAAAATGTTTTAGTAAAGTTGGTATTGTTTGTAAAAAAAGACAAGTTTATCATTTTTCTTGAAATTGTTCTCATAATGAAGTTTAAATTTGGTTGTATGTATAAGAAGGAAAGCTGCAACTTATGAAAAACTCTCGCTTATTCCGTGTTCGTTACACTCCAAAAGCGAAAAAATCATTAGTTGTGTAAGGATTTCCTGCGAGGCGCAAAATAGAACTTTGTTAAAAAAAAACATTTCTTAAAAGAAAGTGATGCAGAGACCAACATTTCAAATGAGTTCTTTCGAAAATATTTTGCATATATTAAAAAAAAAACACTGAAACAAAGCCGTTACCTTACCTTACAAAAACTTAAGAAAACTTGAACAATAAAAATTCATGTTTCACCTTTTTTTTCTGCTATAAAAAAGAAAATAAACAGAAAAAACATCTGAAAACGAGTTTGTAAACTCAAATCTGGGTTTTTACCTTTCCCTTGTAATCATTTTCAGATAAGTTTCCTTTTGCAAATATGATGGATGGCCTCAATCGTTTCCATATCTAATCAATTGTTTTTTTGGTTTTTTTGTTTTTTTTGAATGTAGGTCTGAAAATTTCCTCTCAGTAGATGCAGGACTTTAAAGAATTGAATTTCTTCACTGGGCAGTTCACACAGTATTTATTATTACAGATTTGGTAAGTTATTTCGATTGATGAAGTTTATTGAATTTTAATTCAGACAAGAAATTCATACTGCGTTGGGTTTTATTTTAGTTTAGTAATACATTTGGTGCTAACCCAAAGGTTCGTAGTTCGAGTCCCAACATAGGCTAAAATGTTTTTCCACCATCCACGCTTATCAACTTTGCGCGACTAAAATAATTTTTCGGAGTAAGTCTTTCTGAGAGAGGTTAAATTCGTCCACGTGAGCACATCACCTGAACGCAAAGGACCGCGCTGTGGTTCATTCATCGCATCTCACTCGCACATCTTAGTACGACTTTTTTAAATATATCGAGATTTTCTTTTTGGGGAGATTTTGGCAAAACCGACTTAGCGGTAAAATTCGAGTTGGCAATTTTTCTAGGATAAATCGAGGAGTGCAGAGAAAATACTTTCTCAAGGAGATCTGGATGAGTTGTATACAAGAGAATAGCTAAGTATTTTTTTCTTATTTTTTGCGTATCGAAAAATCCTTCATTTTCAAGAGTTTTTCATACAATTTTAGAGTCGCCTTATTTGGGGCAAAAACATTGATCCGCTAGGCCTTCGTTGTCCTACCGTTTTCTTTCCCGAAACGGCGGGACTCGCCACCGTTCCACTCTTATTTCTAAATTCGGAATTGTCCCTTCGTTATTCTTCCTTGAGTTCAAGCGACACACAAATTCGTTTTCTATTTTGTCTAATTTCATTGCATTTTCTCTATTTCGAGACTTGGCCTTTTGCCAACCTCGAAAGAAACTGTATACCTTTTCTTTTTACGTACTTTTGAAAAGATTCTGGGTTTTAATCAGACTTTGGCTAGGATTTCCCAGACACACAACAAACGAAATAAGATTCTAAAGTGTTTCTCAGGAATTTCGTGTTGTTTTATTTCATTCCTTTCGTAATTTCTTTTATTCTTTCTTGAATATTTCAGCTCTTGGTTACGGCAACACTGTAAAAGGTTTCCTGGCGCCCATATTAAAAGTAAGTAAGTGCGCCCCTGTACTTTCATTCATCGAACCTTATGCTTAAATCGTAGGTGATATCATTTTATGATTATTTGGTATTCCCTTTCAATTGAATCGGATCAAAAAGTAGATAATATCAAATCGAACCCACCCTTTGGACTGAGCTACGGGAGATAGGACTGGAAGTATTGTTTGTTGCCGGTACGTGAACCTGTGTCATCTTTGGTTTAAAATTTCGTTTTAATAATCAAGTTCCACGCACGTCGGGATTGTTTACATCCCAATTTAATTTTCTCGGATTTATATTTTTATTTGCATTGTTTTGGTCTCGTTTAAATTTTGGTTTCGGTCGCGGTGTATGGAGTCGATTTCCAAATTTTGATGATTATTTTAAAGTGCGGTTTGCGGTTTTGTTCGGTAACAAACTCAATAAGTTTTTCAGATAATCCAACTTTTTTTGGACTCTGATGATGGCCAGAATCTCAGTTTTTCTTTTGACAAGTTACTTCTGACCTATCAGAGGTCGAAAAAAGTTAGAATATCTGAAAAACTAAATTGCTCAGAATTCAAGCAATGACAGTTTGATGATTAGTGAAAGAATGTGTTAATAACTTCAACTCAAATATGTCAACTACCGTTTTCTTTCCCGAAACGGCGGGACTCGCCACCGTTCCACTCTTATTTCTAAATTCGGAATTGTCCCTTCGTTATTCTTCCTTGAGTTCAAGCGACACACAAATTCGTTTTCTATTTTGTCTAATTTCATTGCATTTTCTCTATTTCGAGACTTGGCCTTTTGCCAACCTCGAAAGAAACTGTATACCTTTTCTTTTTACGTACTTTTGAAAAGATTCTGGGTTTTAATCAGACTTTGGCTAGGATTTCCCAGACACACAACAAACGAAATAAGATTCTAAAGTGTTTCTCAGGAATTTCGTGTTGTTTTATTTCATTCCTTTCGTAATTTCTTTTATTCTTTCTTGAATATTTCAGCTCTTGGTTACGGCAACACTGTAAAAGGTTTCCTGGCGCCCATATTAAAAGTAAGTAAGTGCGCCCCTGTACTTTCATTCATCGAACCTTATGCTTAAATCGTAGGTGATATCATTTTATGATTATTTGGTATTCCCTTTCAATTGAATCGGATCAAAAAGTAGATAATATCAAATCGAACCCACCCTTTGGACTGAGCTACGGGAGATAGGACTGGAAGTATTGTTTGTTGCCGGTACGTGAACCTGTGTCATCTTTGGTTTAAAATTTCGTTTTAATAATCAAGTTCCACGCACGTCGGGATTGTTTACATCCCAATTTAATTTTCTCGGATTTATATTTTTATTTGCATTGTTTTGGTCTCGTTTAAATTTTGGTTTCGGTCGCGGTGTATGGAGTCGATTTCCAAATTTTGATGATTATTTTAAAGTGCGGTTTGCGGTTTTGTTCGGTAACAAACTCAATAAGTTTTTCAGATAATCCAACTTTTTTTGGACTCTGATGATGGCCAGAATCTCAGTTTTTCTTTTGACAAGTTACTTCTGACCTATCAGAGGTCGAAAAAAGTTAGAATATCTGAAAAACTAAATTGCTCAGAATTCAAGCAATGACAGTTTGATGATTAGTGAAAGAATGTGTTAATAACTTCAACTCAAATATGTCAACTACACAGAAATATTTAATCAGAGGATCAACTGTGGGAAGGTAGTGACATTTTGTCCACCCACGTGCTTAATTATACCGGGAAGCCTAGTCGCCATTTTGTGGGTTGATTAAAAAAGTGAACGTGTTTTCGCTATTTTGAGTTCGAGAATGTTGAAAACTTCATTCGAAACTGCAGGAATAGAACATTATTTGCCTTCAAAGTGAAATCCACATTAAAAAAGTAGAAATAATGAAACTCATTTGTAGCCGAATACAGCCGTCAATTCAAATTAGACGCTCATTTTGTTTTACCAAAAAAATGATTTGAGAAAGTTTCGGGCAAAAGGGGTACGAGTTTACTCTCTGTTCTATTTACTTTGTGTTCAAGTCCCTATTGGAAAACCCTTTACCTGAACTATATTGCCTTCTCAGTTGACAAGCTCTGAACTTAACAAATATTTTGACAAAAGTCATTGAAAAGTTACTAAAATGCTTGTTGAGCCACCCTATTTATCTATTTTAATCAAATAAACGTGAATAGGTTCTAAAGGGCTCAAAAGTCAGCTTCACAGCCATAAGTCTTGCCTATGCAGACTACAATGACGCTATGGTCAGATGAAAGAAGATAGCTTGATGTTATTCATAGTTGCTTTTCTCAGCACTAAAACAGAAGCTGCAAAAATATGTTTAATTGTTAACGCTCATAAAAGGAAATATGTGACACCCACAAACAATAACAGAGAACACCAAACAGAACACCACAACAGTCTGTCAGAGTTCCGAGGTAGATCAGGACTTCGTGCACAAAGTTCAATTAAATCAGTGAGTAGATCAAACGGAAAAAACTATGGCAACCCTTTATAAGACCCTGATCAGTCCAGTCCTGCTACATCGCGAATGCATCTGTCCTCATTAAGTTCATAGATTCAATTTTTTACGAACGAAATGCTGCAGTGAAATTGATATTTCAGGGAAAGACAATTAAATCTCTTCTGCGTATATTGTTCAAACCTACCCACGAGGCAGCTCAACTATTTAAGGTGATGAAAGTAGCGTTCAAGGAACTACTGTAGCTAGGGTAGATTGAGGGAAAAGATTTTTCTGTTGTAATCATTTTTGATTAATAAGTCATTGACGTAACCGAAAACTGCAAATTGCTAATATTCGGATATGTGTCGGATCGGTGTCTCTACGCCCATCTCTATAAAATAGTCATGCCTTAGGTGCCGTTTAACTTGTTTGAAATTATTATTAAACTTTACACTTTTATATTTTTCTTTGTTTTGAAATGAAATGAAATGTTATATTCAGGCAGACGACATCAAAGCCATGTCCTTATTCTTAAGAAAACTACTAATATTGATGAAATAAAGAATCAATATGTATCTATCTATCTATCATCTATTTAGGTGCCGAATGTGAAACAAAAAAGTCAAAGAATATGACGCATTATGAACATCGGATTGTTTTCAGGAGTCGCTTGAATTCTATTCTCAATAAATGCAGAAAAAAACTTTACGATAGGTACATACATACATATGCGTGTAAGCATACCTCAGATGGTATAGCCTCACTATTTAGATGTCCCTACAATCATTTTGCTATCAGTCTCCCACACATCTCGTTTGTACAACATTCCCACACTTACACCATATACAAAATAAAATGGAATTTTCCAACGAGAAGAGAGTTACAGGTTTGAGTATATCGAAACACTTATAGTTTTTAAATGGAAATTATGGCTGGAATGTTTGCTACCACAATGAAGTTGCTATATTAAGTTATTAAGTTGCAAGAAAAAATGCATTGTTCAAGGAGATTTTTAAAAAGTTTTAAATTATGTAGTACCTAAAAGCTCGCTGTAATATAACGGAACTAATGAAACTAATTCAACTTATTGAGAGCTTTCTACGTTCAGTGGCTTCACAGAAACACAATCAGTTTAGTTAAGGCAGTCACAAAACTCTTAGTAAATTAGCTTAACTAATTCATTAAACACAGAAATATGTCAATGGCTGCAATTATATCTAATCAGTCGAGTCTGTGTATAAGGTGTCTAAAATGGAACACTTCCGGTGCAATTTTCGATCATGAGTCAGCTCATGCAGTCAATGGTCAAAAGTAGTACCAAACTTCACAGTTCGATGAGATGAAACCAAAAGGTTGGGGGTGTCTTGCCAAAGCCATATTTTTTATTAAAAAAGACAAATGTGCATTAGCTATGGTGTATTAGGATTGATTATGCGAACAAGAAAGTTACTTAGTTGTTTTTTTTAATTTATTCAGTTCATGCTATTGCTATCCCTTTCCAGTGGTAAGCTCTTAATAGTATGGCTTCAAATAGCACTATTTTTACTTTATAGGTACTATAAGGCAAGTCTTGCATTCGTGCAGAAAAAAAATTTTGAGATAACAATTAAACATGACATTACGATGATAGAGAATACGAAAAAAGTGGGTCCTGCAATTCTGTCTGTCTGTCTGTGTGTCTGTCTGTCTGTCTGTCTGTCTGTCTGTATATGGATCTACAGCCTGAACCAATGGACCGATTTTCTTCAAAATTTGCAGTTAGGGTGGGGTTTTTGGAATTGAGTCTCTAGGTCTTGAAATAACGGTACCTGCCATACAACCGATATGATAATACTTATTTTTCTCGAAAACGGCTCCAACGATTTCGATAAAATTTTGTTTTAAGGATTAATTTAGGCTTGTTTTTCTTACGATGTAAAAAAAATTTTTGGAAAAGGCCTAAAAACGGTACCTCCCATAGTACCGTTTTTTTAAAAACCGACTTTCTCGTTAATGGCTGACACGATCATAACGAAATTTTTGATTTAAGAAGTCGTAAGCTGTTAAAGAAAGACTGCATATCAATATTTAAAAAATCTTAGTTTTGGAAATTTTTATAAATTTTTTTAAAAAATTTTGATTTTTGAAAGTAATTTCGAAACTATAACTTTGATTTTTTTCAAATTTTTTCTCAAAATAACTCCTGTTAAGATCTAGAACTTTGCATACTCGACTTTTAAAAACAGTTTTAAAAAAAAGTGAAAAATAAAAAACCGTTTTTTGGAAAAACTGCTCCAACGATTTTGATTAAATTTTCATCATTCATGTGTATTAGCGATTGCAAAAGAATGGCGTTTTTAGATTTTTGCTTGAAACCTTTGGAATATTTAATTTAATTTTTTCATTATTTTGCGTGATTTAATTCAATTTCCATAATTAATGTGTAGTTGGCAACCCTGTACCACAAAATATATTATGAAGAGCCAATACCGAAACCTTTAACGCAGCCTTTAGATTTTAATATCGTATTTAGAACACAATCGCAAGTTCGTGCGACCCAGTCGTGCCCATTTTTTCATTATGCTGTTAGTTTGTAGTAGGACTTTGAACGTTTTTATACATAGTAGTAACGTTTGCTCTGTAGATAGTGTTGCCAGACGGCCAAAAATTTTACCAAAAACCCAGACCTAGCAATTTCTTTTGAAAATATCACAAAACTATGTTTTTCGGTCTTTATTTGCAGTTATCAGGGGCCTGTAGCAGAAAACCACGAGAACTGTGATAAAAGCGAATTAAGGCAAGTGTAAAAAATTTCTAGAGCACAAATATACAACTAAGCTTACTCGTCAATGAGTGTAATGGACGAAATCCTATTAATGGGCAGGCTTGTTTATTAAATTTAACCTAGGTTTCTTTGATTACCTCAGAGTGGTCAAAAAACCAGGTATTTCGGTTCTTTAGAAACGCTAAGCCACGAAATCAAAACCATACTGTGATTTAATGGAAAATATATGCAATTTTAAATCCTCCCCTGCTACCCGAACTCATTTTATTAAAAACCTAATGCTACCTTAGGGTGAGAACAGGGTACAACCAGGGTTCAAAAACGCTTAGTTTGACGTTCTGCGTGAGAAGGGGTTCCTTATAAAAACGATGTGGGGATTACAGCTTACAGGGCAACCCCAAAACTGGAGTAAATGAACCTACATTATAAATACATATTACATAAAACTAATTCAATAAAAAAGTTAACAGCAAAAACGCTGTAACCATATAATACTTGGCATGTATTACCATAGCTTTATTCATTCTTGGAACCAGTCCATACTAGGAGTGTTCAACAGGCATACGTTGATGAATGATGCCAATAAATATTTCTGAGAATATGTTAGCTTCCAACACTACCTACGGTCGAATGATAGACATTATCTTATTACATATTACATCTGTAGGTATCTGACTTTCTTCCCACACCTATATCTGACCCTCTTCCTCTGCAGATCCTTCTCCGAAAAGATTATGGAATTCGGAATTCAAGTGCATGGAAGCAGAAATTCAAGCCTCGTAGTGAGCTAATCAAATTAAAACGTGTTGTTCTGTAATATTTTCTTTTTTTATTTTTAATGTCGATGCGCTGGTTGATGAAACACCTACGTCCTACAGTTGTATCCAGTTCAATATTGTTTCAATGAATTTTCCAATACTATTTCCATTTCTTATTGCTTAGAGACTTCAGTCCAAAGAAATGAAATAGTAGAAGTAAAAGGGATCAACTTCTGAAGATAATTCATTAAGCAGAGAAAAAGTTTACATTTGGAATACATTAAAACAATTCAACGGAAATTATTGCTTAAATACAAAGCGAACGAGCGATTCCGTTTTTTTGCAAGTGATTGTTGTCATTTCAGTTTTCACATTTGCTTCCATCACACACCAGCCCTGCAGATTACGAACGAAAAAGATTGCCGTGGTAGATAAAGACAGTCACTTGAGCATCGCATCTTATATATATAAAACTGCGATAAGTGGTTAAATGGGAAACTTTTGGAGAACAATGGATTTGTCTTTTAAACTTTAGTATTACGAGTATTATATTATATATTATATAAGTCTAACACTTTTAACAACAAACCACAAAATTATATCAAAATTATTGGGAAGCCTTTATGCAACAAAATTAGATTACTACATAAAATTCAATATTATATTGAAAACTATCAAAAAATAACACACAAAAATATAGTCATGAGAGTGGAGATCTGATTCAAATTAAGAATTATACTAACTTAAAAATCAATTAAATTTGAATTTAAGATTAAGATTTTTATCGTAAGACTAAGAGGTTCATTCAAGCCATAGTTAGTTCAATGATGAGGATAGTGAACTAATTCCAAATTGCGCAATTCGAATGAAGCCCCTCCCCCCTCGGTAGTTAAAACTTATGCATATGCTTATGTTACAAGCTGGTGGATAAAAACTAAGTCATTATTTATTCGATGCAAAAAGAGTTGCATCTCGAAACGTTGAATACGGTGCTCATACGGTGGAAGGTTATAAGGATTAATTCAAGGAAGTCCGTTGAGAGGAAATCTAATAAATCTTTGGTATATACTTTTTATTTCAAAATTGTGGACTGCATAAAAAGGAGACCATATTTAAGAAGCATATCCAAGATAGGGTCGAACATAACAGTCAAAGTCAAACAGTGAAAGAGTGCCCATCTTTTGGTAAGCATAATATGGAATTTCCTTTACTAACAATCTAGTTGGAGTCAGAGAAATGATATAGGCCATGCTTCGTCCCCATATTCGAACGGAAAAGGTACGGGAATGGGAACATAGCCGGGAATTCAGATAATACTGGAGCAATATCAAAAATTCTTTCAGCGTTAGAGTACTACTATACTCCGGATTATAATATTTCATTCCCGCATTCCTACAAGAACGGGAACGTAAAGTGAAACACAAAAACTGATGAGCACATTTCCAAAACTCTTTCATAATTAAATTGATTCTATATTTCTCAGTATCATAGATTTAATTTCATCTAAGTATTGCAAATTCGATGTAATACACTAAATCACCGTAGGACCCAAGCTACGCCAGGTGGGTCAGCTGGTAAAAACATAAGAAATGTCTGCAAAACTTCAGGCATACTGAAACCGATGACCTGAATAAGATAGCGACTGGAGCGTGTAAAGCATTGCTCATCAAACAAATACGAAGGTTTTCTTATAGTGTACTATATTAAAAAAAAGAAGGACATGGGCAATCTTTATTCAAATAGCGAATAGACTTTTGTAGTTCTCATCATTTGCATAGAGCATTAAACATAAGCTTTAAAAAGTGGGTAAGCGTTAAACTGATTCTCTAGTAGTTTGAATGATTTAACAAATAAAAAGACACCATTTGAGTTGTTAGAATTTTAAATGAAGAACAAAAAGTAAGCATCTTTTTCAATAGCTATTTCGATACAAAAGAGCTTGTTTACAATATTTGAGTAGACTGGACCACCATTGAACTCCAAATAATATTTCAATCAGACAATTGAGTGTATACTGTATATCCCCAAGTGGCACAGTTTGTGGCAATTAAGTTATAGTGACTCTATTGTTACTGAGTGACTGTAACAAAATGATTACAAATGTATCCTAATTACTGATTTGTTACCAAAAAAGCGAGAGAATCGTTCAGTTCTGTTACAAAATTTTTGTTGCAAATTAGTAATATTGCAACTTATTTGTTACCTTTCAGTAACAATAGTGTAACATTGTTACTTAATTGTTCCTTATTTATCAGGTAACTATTAAGTTTCTTCTTACTCTACTGTTACTAAAACTAGTAAGGAAGACGTACGTTATTGTTACTAACACTCATGCAAGTAAGATTTTGTTACTTAATTGATACAAAAAGTTAATGGGTTTTATTATTAAATAGTAACAAGAAAATAACAAAAATTATTATGAGAATATGTCTTAGTTTTTTCTTTACTCATGTTAGGATTGATAAAGTAGCCAATACTGTCAATGGATATTTGGGTTGAGATAATAGATTATTATTTTGTTTCGAGTTTTGGTCAAACATAAGCTCTATTTATAAAACGCTCGCAGTTGATTCAGGAAATATAACTTTCTACCCCCCCTAAAATTTAAGCGCCTTTGAAATAAGTAAGAATGCTTTTTTTTAACCATCTTAAATGTTTGTTTTTTTTTTTTTGCTTTGAAATCAAGCAGTCTTTTTTATAACCATCAATAGCTTTATAGTTTTAAATGGAAACAAGTGCTTCTTAAATGAGTAATTTGAAAAAATTTATTAAATAAATGAAATGAAAATGAAATGAAATTATGTATAAGAAATTATTTATTCATTAAAAAACTATAATTTTATGAAAATATGGCCGACGATGAATTACTTGTATGTTACATAATAGTTACACTTTTGTTACCTCCATTGACTTTTTGTACCACAAAATATAGTAGCGACAACTTGAATACTGATGATCTGATCAGAGCTGTCGTTTATTTTTAAGAGTTTTAGTATTTTAGAAGTATTGTATTTAAAAAACTGGGGATCACAAGATGTAGCCAATTATCGGTTATTTTTTTTTACCAAATATGAAGATATAAATGTATGTACATACCAATACCCGAGACGAGGCAAAAATAGCTCAAAAAGAAATATGAATTAAAAATATGTATGTAAAGTAAACATTACAAAGCGATTAAATGTAAGGAGCGAACAAATTGAAAGTAGTTTGTCCTAATGATTTTTCACTCCTATTTCATACGCTTTTTCCGTATTTTCGCAAAAGAAAGAACATATTTTAACATGTTTTCCAAACGTTCTTTGGAAAAATGTAAAAATGTAAAAATGCTATTGTATTTCAAATATCAATACATATAATAATTGCTAAAAATTTTATCAAAATCGTTAAACTCACTTTTTTGAAAATTGGTTTCATAGTTCACATTTTTTTTAAAGACATGTCTATTAAGATCGGGTTGACATGTTTTGAGAACTTATGAAAAGACTTACTGACAAATAAACTAAGATATATTTTAAAAAACTATTTTTAAAATATTTAAGAAAATCTTAAATTTTTGAAAAAAATTAAAAGAATTTTGCAACTATTGAAATGTGATGATTTTCTAACAACAAAGGTCTTCTTAAGGTTCACATTTCATTAATCGCATTAGCCATTGACGAGAAAGCATAACATTCCTTATAGTACTTATAATCCAAATTCCTTTCCTCCTAAAACTGTTGGAAGCTACTTCAACTTTCTAAACGACACCTCTGAGTTTTGGTATACATTGACATAAAATTCAAGTTTTACTGAATTGTTACTAAATTGTTACCTCCTCTTTCAAAATCTAAGTAACAAAGATGTATTTGGTTACTCTTTTTTTTTTTTTTTTTTTTTTTGTCAGGAGTAAATCTTCAAAAGACACTTAGTAGTATTCGATACCAAGTAGTGTGGGATTCTTACCCACTAAAAACTCCTCATAATCAGAACCAATCTATAACGATCGACAACAGATTTTTCTTTCTCAATAATATTATCTCTTTAAGGGAAGCTTAAACTTTTAATGCTTCCCATGACTTTTAGGCCATTAGCTCGTGTGGCTTGGTTCTTCTTAATCTCCGAACATTGCCTCTCGTATTTAATACGGACTCCATTTCAGAGTTGATATGACTATGCAGTCGCTGATTGTGTGATACAGCATGTTTTCTTACAACTTCTGTAACCGTTTCTATTTGTAGGTCACGATGTAAATCGCTATTTCTTATATACCATGGTGCATTTACTATTCCACGAAGGACTTTGTTTTGGAACTTTTGGATGATTTCAGTATTTGTTTTCTTTGAACAGCCCCATAATTGGATTCCATAGGTCCAAACAGGTCTAAGTACTTGTTTATAAAGCATTATTTTATTTTCGACAGATAAGTCCGAATTTCTACCGAGTAACCAGTACATTTTTCTATATTTCAAGTTGAGCTCTTCCCTTTTCTTTTTGATATGCTCTTTCCATTTTAGCTTTGCATCCAAATTCATCCCAAGGTATTTGGCCGTATTGGCGTAGGGTACAGCTTGATTGTTGATGAATATTTGAACGTAGCTTAACTTTTTATTTGTAAAGTTTATATGTGCAGATTTAGCTTCATTGAGCTTGATACGCCATTTTTTGGTCCAATCACTAACGGTGTCGACGGCATTTTGCAATTTCTCAGCAGCCTTGACGACGCACTTACTGGATGCCAAAATTGCGGTATCATCCGCAAAAGTAGCCATAATGGTGTTGTTATCCACTGGAATATCCCTTGTATATAGCAAATACAGGGTAGGTCCTAGGACGCTTCCTTGTGGAACACCGGCTTGTATATTACATAGCTTTGAATATTCTTGATCATACCGTACTCTGAAGAGCCGGTTTGAGATATAAGATTTTAGTATTTCGTAGTACTGCCTGGGTAGGTCCCTTTGCAGTTTGTACGCTAGCCCCTCATGCCATACCTTGTCGAATGCTTGAGCAACATCTAAAAATATAGCCGAACATACTTGTTTTTCTTCTAATGCTTTTTCAACTGTATCCGTTATTCTATGAACTTGGTCTATCGTGGAATGTTTATTTCTAAATCCAAACTGATGATTTGGGATTAGATTTCTTTCTTCTATGACCTTGCTCAGTCTTTTCAGTAGCAATTTTTCAAAGACTTTTGCCATTATTGGTATAAGCGATATTGGTCTGTAAGACGTCACTTCTGTTGGTGGCTTACCTTGCTTTGGTATAACAATTACTTCAGCAATTTTCCAATGATGTGGGACATATTGGGTCTTTAGGCATGCATTTATTATGAATTGGAGTTTTATGAAGGCTTTTGATGGCATTTCTTTCATAACCTGAGCAGTTATTAGATCGTACCCAGGTGATTTTTTGTTCGATAGTTGATTTCGACACACACTTTTTATTTCTTTGAGTGTGACAATTGGTATGTCAACTTCATCGACTTTATCAATAAACTGTAAGCTGATTTCAGATGTATTTGCCGGGAATGGCTTAAAAACATTCGCAAGATGTTCTGCAAACAGGTTAGCTTTTTCTTTCGGATTTCCGATCCAATTCCCGTTTAGAGATTTAATTGGCGGGTTTTGTAACTGCGGTCTTTTCAGGCGCTTAGCTGTTTTCCAGAGCGAATAATCAGTTGAAGCATCAGTCGTTAAATTTTTCAGGAATCTACTTAATGAATCATTTTTGAATTCGTAGATTTGTTTTTTCAGTTCGTTGCTTAGCCGGTTAAACGCTGTTTTGTCGTCTGGAAATCTAGTATTTTGCCATTTTCTTCGAGCTCTTCTCTTCTCCAATATCAACTCTCTTATCTCGGCAGGGTATTTTGTTTCAGTTTGCTTCCTACTCGAGCAAGTTGGTGTACTTTCTTCTGCAGCTTGTTGAACATCGGCAATGAATTGTTCTACTTCAAGGTCGATTTGCTCTTTTGTTTCCATAGGGGATCTGAGATTTATATAGCTTTCAAGCTTTTCTCTGAATTTACTCCAGTTTGTTTTATTGTTTACTAGCTTAGGATTACTTTTTTCCATTATCTCCGATTCATTAAGTGATAAAATCACCGGTGTATGATCTGATGATAAGTCATAATTACCTTCGACTCTTATATGGTTTCGTTTGATACCTTTAACTATGAAAAAGTCAACAAGGTCTGGTATTTTACTTGAATCCGATGGCCAGTATGTTGGTGATCTGGATGAATAAAACTCACAATTGTATTTGAGGCATGCTTTGTAAAGCCTTCTGCCTTTTGTTGTTATAAGTCTGGATCCCCAATGGGTGTGCTTAGCATTAAAGTCACCACCAACAAGGAAGTTATGTCCTAGTACATTCAGCAGTTCTGTATAATCATCTTCAGTCGGTGAACGCCTCGGCGGGCAGTATATTGATGCCAACTTGAAGTCTTTCTTTTTCATACCAATACTAATTATTGTTACTTGCATATTCTCGTTTGTAAACATAACTTCTTCATGGTGTTTTAAGCTCTTTTTTATGAGGATTGCCGATCCACCTCTAGCCTTATCAGCTGGATGAGGAGCGTGGTAGCAAATATAGTTTGATATTAGATCATCAAGAACCAGCCCACTTGAGAAATGAGTTTCGGACACCAGACAAATATCTATGTGTTCGATGTCTAAGAAGATTTTTAATTCTGATAAATGGTGTAAAAGACCGTTTGCATTCCATGTTCCAATTTTTAGTGTTCTGTCCATCATTGTTTTTTAAGAGTGACTTCTTCACTTAGCCGTTTGATGTTCAAATCCTGATTGTCAATTCTTTTAAGAATAAGTTCAAGGATTTCTTTAATGGAAGTTTCTTCATTCTTCCGCACGTTTTTAACAATCTGTGAATAGGATTTTTTTTCGTCGCTTTTGCTTTTAACAGCTTCCTTCGGAAGTTCTTTCTTACTTTTATCTTCAGCTTCAGGAGTTCTTTTTGTGTTTGCTGGATTGCTGGGCTTTATTTCACCGGATGTCGTTTTGGTTACTCTTTTGCTACTAAAACTGTTTCATTTGAATTGTTACTCCTTTGTTACCGGTTTGTTACTGCAATGTTACTTCTAAGTTCTCTCTTTTCCAAAGTAAATTAAAGTTGTGTATGTTACTGTATTGTTACTGTGTTGTTACTAGCTTGTGACTAAATGAAGTAACAAAGAAGTATTTGCTTACAAATTTGCAACAACTTCTTTGTGAACTGTCATTTGTGACACAATACACATTAGTTTTCATTCGGTGTTCGGTGGTCGCGTGGCTTATTTTGGTTTCCTAATTGGTTTTAAGTTTTAAGAAAAATTTCATTTAGTGCGATTAAAAGAAAATGTCATTTAGCGTGGTTCAAATTAGAAAATCATCAAAACGAATCCTTTTAATTGAAGTCGTCCCGAGTAAGTGGATAATGGGCTCGTACGTCTTTTGGCCTCCTACTCGCTGGGTGACGTTGTCAAAGGATCCAGACTCCATTGTAGATGAAAATACATGGAGCCCAATCCTTTGTAAAGTCATTTCGGAGAACATGACTTTTGACGAGGCAGAAAAAGTTGCGGAAACTCAGCGATTTATTACGGATTCAGAAGACGATGTTGCAATTTCCACAAGAAAAACTCGAGGGAAGAAAACAAAGTTTGCCAGTTCGACTTTCCATCTAAATCCCTTACCTTCTACAAGTAAGGCGATGGAACAGGAGCAGGTAAGTTTCCCTTTATGAAAAAAAGATTTGCAATAGATGTTAGTAAATTATTTCAAATTTCTCAGTTATCTATTCGCAACCATCCCCATCCCCATGTGAATCACCTCAAGTGGACACCATTCAATTGGATGACTTTCTACCTGGTGTAGTTTATTTGAGCGAAGAACATAATAGCTCGAATGAGCCACAAACTATTTTCTCCCACGAAAAAGAAAATACTTTTCAAGCGATGATATTGGAAATTTGGAGAGCAAGGTGGATACGCAATACACGCAATTTACAATGTAAAAGTAATGAATGTTGAATCGCTTTCTTTTTTTTCCAGAAACTTCCATTTCTTTTCACTTTTTTCAACAGATCTTCAAAATTTTGTTTAAATTTAAACGGTGCCATGAAAAATTTAATAAATTTTTTAAAATGGTTACAAAATTAATGTAATAATTGATTTCAATTCACTATCGAAAAGAAGATGTCAAAATTGATAAAAATGAAACCTGTGTGTTACTTCCTTGTTACTCAAAGTCTAGGTTAAAAAAGAAAAGAATTTGTGACTGATTTGCTACTGATATGCTACTTCTTCTTCTTCTTCTTTCCATTTCTGGCGTTACGAGTAGTGATCTTGAAGCGATCACAACTCTCCCACTTTTCTGCTTCACACTAGTGATCCGCCTGTGGGGTACGCCGCGTTGACCTCAGAAAGCGTCGGCAAGCCTCCCGGTTTTGGATTGTTCCATGTCTGAGGCCAACCAAATGCTGCTGTTTTTGCATTTGCTTGTACCAGGAGTGTTTCGGCCTGCCTTTTCTTTTTCGTCGCGAATTTGTTGAAACGTTGTACGATATTGCCTTTTGGACGGGGTTCTGCGGATCTCTCCTTTGAACATGACAATACCAACTGAGCCGGTCGTGCTGAATTTTGTCCAAGATGGTACTTTTGACATGAAGGCTTCCACGGATCTTAGTACTTCTAACTGCTACTGATATGCTACCTTCCTATATAATACGTCAAAAATGAAAGTAACAAAGTAGTTTCAATTCAGTTGTTTGTTAAATACATGCCAAAATCAGTAACAGTGAAACTCGTGTGTTACTTCTTTGTTACACTAACATTTTTTAGTATCAGAACTTTGGTCTGTATACTTCCGTTACTCATATTTTTTTCAGTTTTCCGAAATGGTTTTCAAAAACCATTGAGTTACCTATATGCTACTAAGTTGGTTTTCAAAAACCGTAGTGTTACCTCTTTGTTACCCATTTAGTTACACTTTCATAACAAAACTCGAATCTGTGCCACTTGGGATCCTTTGTTCTGATTTTTTTTTTTTTTTTATCCAATTCATAAATCTGTTTTATGCACACGATACACCACCGATAAAATTAGTATAAACTAACTCAACCAACACCTTATTGAATGAAATAATATATTATTCTATAAACTGACTTAAAGCTGAATCAACACCATTGTTCTCAGTTTGTGCAGCACACATCTGACAGTATACTTTCAGATTTCATCAAGCTCAATGTGGGATGAAATTGATTGCATTTTGATTGTGTCGTAAGAATATGGCATCAAGGAATTAAGACGTTCACGAACTTTTATTGCAGGAGTCGGTAGATGGGTAATTTAGTAAGAAAAATGGCGAAGTATAGAAACCTGTGGAAACCACTATGAAAAGCACAGGTTCCATAAAACTATTTTATCCATATTTCATTGCAGGCATTCAAGAGCTTTCGTTAATTCCATTTAAGACCTTACTTTAATTGTGCAAGTTGACAAGAGTTGTCTTTACTTCGCTTGCAAGGGTAGAAGCTTTATGGAACCAGTGTTTTTCTAAGTTTTTGGGTAGTTAAATTCACGAACAACATACATGTTAAGGCACCAACTACCCTTTGGAGAACCCCTGACGACACGACGCCGACGTACAGGGGTTATCCCAAATATAATACACATTGGTAAAATTGAAAGTCTTTGAACTTAATACAGAAACGTCAGGTTATTCTGCTTTCCGACTGTTGTAAATGAAAACAGTCGATTTTTTGTCATTCTCTCTAAATGAATGATACCATCAGGAGGGGTATGGTAGGTTTCGTCATTTTTATCTCGTTTATTGTTGTTTCGCCCAAGACCCAAGTTGCTTCGCATTTTGTTGTTAAATTTTTCGTTTGTTTAGTTTATTTATTGTTCGATATTTCTCGCTTCGCTTTGCATTCGTTTCGTTTAGACATCATTTGGCGTATTTGGCTCGTTTTGCTTTCTATTGTTTCGTTTTTCGATTAGTTCGCTTTTGTTTATATAGATTTTGATTATTTCGCCATCGTTTGAATGGTATTTTGCTTTTTGTGGATGAAAAAAGAGGCTAGAGGTGTGAAAATTCGCGCGCGTTATTGATTACAACCATCAAAGATAAATATATCATATTTAAGAAGCATTTTCAGAACATTTCAGAATTAGTCAGAAATAATATAATATTTATTAGATTTCTGAAAAATCGAAACGCGCGATTTCACAAGCAATAATAATCTGATAATGAGCGAAGTAATTGAATGCCAAAACAATAGATTACCGTAGAGACAAAATGCGAAAAAACATTTATCGAGATAAATAAAGTCTAAATAATTTATTCATTCATTTCATTTATCAAGCATTTAGATTAACATGATACTTTAAGATTGATATCTTTTAAATAAGCATCGAAAATAAGTCACAGTTTTTTTTTTTAAATATAAATTAATTCAGTAAATACATAATACAATTAAATTTAATATTGAAAAGTATAGAGTAAGAAAAGTATAGAGAAATAATTGTTGCAAAGATTAGCAATATAAAAAGCAAATTTGATTGATTTTTTTCAAATACGTTGTGAAATATGTAAAAAAACTTTATAAATAAAAACGGTTGATGAGTTTAGTCTTTGCAGTTGATGTGGAATATTATTCCACAACTGAATAGCCTTGACAAAGTAAGATCGCTGTCCTACCGTATATGTGAATCGAGGAATATTAAGTGTAAGTCCTCTTGGTGATCGAGCAAACATAAGATAGTCAAATAAATACTGTGGGCAATTGTTATGTATAATGTTGAATTTGATCATGATTCTGAAGTCATTATATTCATCCAGACTCATTCCTAACAGAGATCTTTTATACTGAGATACGCTGGCATATCTTGGTATATTATAAATGTATCGTAAGCATTCATTAAAAGCAACATTTATCTTATACTTACATCCGGCATCTAAGCATGGATACACATTGCAACTGTATAGGAGAAATGGAAGAGTAGGCTTTTGACGAGACGCATTTTCGTGTTTGGGAAGAGCATGTGTGAAGAGGCTCTTAGATTTCGAAGTCCAGCGTAAACTTTTTTGATGGTGTCAGAAGTAGCATCACAACAACTCACCTTCTGGTTTATTTTGAACCCTAAGCATTTAACACAGTCCACGTAAGGTATTGTTACATCGCTTACAACAAGGGGAGGAACATTTAAGGAACACACTTCTCTTCGGGAGCACACGATTGCGAGCGACTTAATCATTTGTAGTTCAATGGAAACGCGAAAAAAATGGTAAGCAAGATATGAAATGCAAAGTAAGTGTGCAGCGAAATGATTGAAAATCTAAGTAACAGAAAAATAAAACAGGCAATGCGAAGTAAACAAAAATTATTTAGTCACAAAAAATGGAATGCGTAATAAAATGTGCGAACCAATAGGCACCCCATCAGTTACGTGAGCTCAATTTGCAGTACTATCAAAATTAATTTTCGACAGAAATGCGCCCTTGCCCATCCGAGTCGAACGACAACCAAACTATGTAGGAGTAAAATGACAAACAGCTAAAACACGTTTGATGTCCCGCAGTGGTATGAGCCAACGATATCCACATCAATTACTTTTCTTCGTTCTTATCGTAGAATTTATTCCATTACTATACTTAAGGCATGCTTCTATAACAAACAATAAAAAAAAAAAAAAAATACCGCTGTTCTTGAGTTATATTTTATAAAAGAGATTGATTGGCCCATCGCTTTTGTAAGCATATATTTAAATTTTATTACAGCACAACAAAAAGTTATTAGACAAAGAAAACAAAGGATGTTCTTCCGATGAAAAAATTTCATTTATTTTTTTTTATCATAAATAAAACAACTTCTGTAAGAAATCTGGGGTAGTACAGTGCGGCATTATATGCTGGTTCCACTGAATCGTTTATTAAAGAGGATTCTTATTTTTTTTCTTTGTGTAAATAGCTCAGCAAGACTGAATTCCGATGCTTTTATAGGTAGGTTAAAAAAAATGATGTTGTTTTATACTTAAACTTTTACAGAACAAAAATAAAATCAAAGTTTTATGTCTGAGTTTCTGGCTTACAGTAAAAAAGTTTTTTTTTTTGGTTTCCGATCGCTGTCTAGCATTTTATGAAGTAACAAAGTTTCCAATAATATACATGAACTATATAAAACTAAGGACGTTTCGTGACTTACAAAAATCAAAAATATTTTTCAAACATGATTTCTTTTTTTGAAAGTAAAAATATTATTAATATATGTGGGAAATGGGGAAATAATAGTCAGTTAGTTGATAGTAATTGTAATTTAATTCACTAATTGTTAAGGTTTTAGTTATACACTTGTTTATTAATAAGATTAAGTATTTAATTTAATTTGAAAAAAAGTCCATAATTGTCTTGACTTTCACTTGACCTTTACTTCTTATGCTTTTCCTTTTCGTTGCTTTGCCTTTTCTCAAAATCGAACCGAATCCTCGCTCATTGCAATCTTTTTCTTTATATAGCCTATTGCCTTAATATAACACTTTCTTTACGGAACAAACAAAACAGAACAGATGAACAAATAAATTAGGGTGTTTAAACATTGGTTTGGCCTCCTACAATCGGCCATCTTGTTTTCGGCTGTCTCAGACGAATCATCTTCATTTAATCAGGCAAAACTCGCTGCATCAACGTAATCTTCATCTTCTTCTTCACTTTCAGTCTCATCGCATTCACTACCATCTTCGTTGCGCCATGGTTTCATGAAGTTGGCAGATGACGAAGTAGCGTTCGGTCCTTCGTGACTTCCAACTTTTCGAACATCATATCTGTCATTTCGTTTAACTTTAGCTATTTCATATGGTCCTAAGTACAACGGATATAGCTTGGTTCCCGGTGCAAACTGTGTTTTCTTAATTGCGACCAGATCACCTAACTTGTAGCTTATAGCATCTTTTCTTTTTCGATTGTAGCTTTTCCGGTTCTCTTCTTGTATCTTAGCTATTTGTTCGCTGGCTTCAGCTCGCAAGCTCGTTCTTTCGTCTTCAAATTCTTCTACTAGTAGCTCTTCCATCAGTTTTTTCAATTCTATGTTTTCGACGCATCGCATTGAAACTCCAAACATCAACTCAAATGGCGTTTTCTTTGTGCTTCTGTTTACTGTTGAGTTGATAATTATTTGCAGTTTTGGTGTATGCTTGAACCACTTGTTGGGAGCATCCACGGACATTTTTGTTAACATTTCGATGATAGTTCTATTGATTCGTTCCACCTGTCCGTTTCCAGGTGGAACACCTGTAGTCACCAGGGAATGCGTTATCTTCCTTTCTTCGCAGTACTCTTTAAATGCGTTAGACGTAAATGCAGTACCTCTATCTGTGACGATTCTTACTGGATCCCCGAATGTTTCACTTTGAAGTAACATTTTTTTAACAACTTCTTCTGCTCCTGTAGACTTAACAGGAAAAATCTAAGTGAATTTGGAAAAAGCATCAACAATTACAAATAGATGTTTATAATTCTTGGCAGTTGAGTTCATGGGGCCAAGATGATCAAGATGATACGTATTTAGAGGAGTATCATATTTTTCTATTGGATTGAGGAATCCTTCCTGTTTTCCACTTTTCCTAGCTCCAAGTATACAAGAAATACAATTCGCGATAACTTGTTTTATTTTCTTTTTTAAACTTGGTATCCAAAATTCTCTTCTGGCTAGCACCTCGACCTTATTCGCACATACATGACCTCGCTCATGAATACCTCGCAATACTTCTCGTGCTTTAAAATATTTGCAACAAGTGAACAAAACTCATCCGTCTCTTGTGCCTTTTTAATTCGAAATAAGACACCATCTTCAACACGTAATATTGCTGGAAAACGGCTTAAAGCATCCACGTGTCTCATCGACGATCCAGCTCTATGAAGAACTTCACAGTTAAAATCTTGAAGGAGTATGGCCCACCTGGCAACTGTCGTACATAGTTCCTTCTTTCTCATAGTCGCTGTAAATGCCTTGCAATCCGTATAAATCTTAAATGGTATTATATTATGGTTTAAATAAAAACTAGCAAACCAATCTGAAAAATGTTTTCACCATTAGAATGCTATTGGAGTTACAGACTATATTTTATCCCCGTAATCCCACAGGAAACTATAAATATTACTTCGCTACTAGACTGCTAAACTTCTCTTTACTAATTTATCATTCCTTTTAGTTAGTTAGTTAGTTAGTTTTCAAATGATTTTTATTTCATAAAAGTTACAATAATTTAGTATATCTTTCATTTTTTTTATTCCTTTTATAGGCAGAGACTTTTGGAAAATGGTACGAAATCTTGAGCTCTTTTACTGATGCCAAATCATAACATCTATTCTAACGAGCACATACCATTTTTTTAGTATAAAACTTCATTAATAGTTATACTCTGTTATTCGATGAGTTAGTCTTACATTTGCTTCTTCATTGCTTCTTGTAAATTTCTCAATTGAATGAAACTATTGCTACGACACTCGTTTAATAGTTGGCCCTGGCTATCACAATTAAAAAAAAATTCTGTAGTGCTATTCAGTAACAAAATTGAAAGAGGGAACCTAATTCTCGATGAATGAAATTTGAATAGGTCTTTTATCAGTACCAAATATGACGTCATTTTAGTTTCCAAAAGCAACAGTTATAAGGGAAACAATTCGTCCCTTTTTAATCAAGACTAGGTAAGTAATTTACAAACCATATTTTGCTCTCACAACGAAGTGCATGTGTTGCTCAGACTTTACTACTAATCAAAGCAATGTCTGCACTCCTACTCTACTGGTGCAATTTTAATTAAAGTTCAAAGTGTACGTACCTGATTCGTTTATTCTAAAAGTGGTTTAAAAAAAAGAAAAGGTAGAAAGAAAAAGAGAAATCATTAAACTTCACTTTATATTTTCCACCTTGTTGTTTTGCTGTTAAAAGACAGGCACTGGGAACTGTCGATATTGCAATGCAATTAACCTAAACTAATTGTTTGTGCATCCTAGGAAGGAAAACCTACACAGTAGCTGAGACATATTAGATGGTCTCATCAATTACGCATCAGATTGTGTATCACAGAAATATTCAAATAGTTGCACTGTTAAATTTTCAATTTAGAATTATTCTGTCAGTCCCTATTAAGCGTTTCGAACTACATACCTACACAGAGCAACTACTCCTGCACAGTTATCGATTGCCTATAATTTGTTGGGAAAAGTTTTTCCAATATTAGTTGTTCTTCAGCGGGACTTTCCTCCTACACGAGATTCAAAAAAAAACCTGTGTATGGTTTGCAGTTTGTTTTTTATGGTTGTGAAATAATAAACAAAAACAAACTGATGAAACAAATGAAAATGAAATATAAGTGAATATTAGCAGGAGAGCAATCCTTGATTTGACATCATTAGTTTCTTGGTTTTGCGTTAAGTTGGCATGGATTTTTATTTTTACTATTTTTTCTATCTCTTCACTTTAAAAATATAGAGATGTGCTATTTGAGACACTAATTGATTACTATCTCTCTAAAGGCAGTTCATAAATTCTCTAATCTCAACCGTGTTGCGATACATGGCTTTCGCTGGAGCCAATTGTTTGTATTTCGAAGCAATGCATACTACATAGCGTTGCCACTATTATTAAGCTTAAATGCGTTTCAAATTATTAAGCCCAACATAGTAAAAAATTTTAATCACAATTCAAATAAAGGAACCTCTTTAAACGAAATAGTTTTCTGGGGGAACTGCATTTGCTTTACTGAATGTATTCATTACAAAATGTTTGAATTGACAAGTATCGCAGCTGGAAGTTTTTTTTTTTAATTATATGATGAAACTGAGGACTATTCCTCAGTAGGAAATTTTCAGAGCTGCATTAATGAAAACGCAAAAATCTAATAGATTTGATATGTAAAGGGCTGAGACCATCATGTTTGCAAAAGAACTTTCATCTGAAAACTTTTTCTGTAAGTTTTTTTTATTTATTTTTTTATATACTTTACTTTGGAAAAATTCTATGTGTGCCATAAAGCGTTTTTTGATAAGCCTAAGCTCGCCCTGAATGTCAAACTGAGTGTTTTTGGAACCCTGGGCTTGCCCTCAACTAGCCTTGAAGTAGCACTAGGTTTTGGCTGGGGTGAATTTAGTAATGAACAGGGCTGCCAAATGGCATGTTTTTTTCTATCAAATGACAAGGATTTATTGTGATTTTGTGGTTTTGCGTTTTCTGAGAGCTGAAAAGCCTGTATTTTTTTTACAACTCAAAGGGTTTTCAAGGAAACCTGGGTCAACCCTAGGTAAAGTTCTGCAAACGAATCAATATCTGTAACTTATCAATTTTTGTTAGTTTTGTTTTGTTGGGCTTTGCTTTATGAAATAAAAATATCAGTGAAGTATTTTCTTTTATTTTCAAGATTGATTTTTTTTCAAATAATGTTGGACTCTATAACACTGATAGCACAACAAATCAATATCGTGGTTTCAAACGATACGTATATCGGTAATATTGTTGTGACTTTATACAAATCGTGTGAAGCCATACGGTCTTGGGAGCCAATTCACCAGGCCCAAACCCAAAACTATGTGAAAATTAGGCCCATTTCAAGCTCATTCAGAAAAACATTCAAAATACCCTTGCGAAACGATTTGAATTTATTTTTTCTATTTTTTGCAACTTACTTGAACGAATTTAATATTGAAATTATAGCACAATAAATTATAAAATGTACATTAAAAGGAACGAAAGTATATTTTCACTTTTTGGTCATTCCAAAGAGATTATCGGTTGAATTGGGTATGTGCCTTTGCTTTGCTAAATGCTTAACACGTATACCACAAAAAGCTTTTCCAATACGTTTATTAAACGCTCCAAAGGTACACCAAATTAGTGATGAACAACATGGCAGATGACAAAATAGCCAACAATGAAAGCAGTTATAGTATGACCTTTGTAATGAATTATTGTCATTAAGTGCACGTGGCATATTAGTTAGCATTTCCGCCTGCTACGTGGGAGATTCGTTATTCGAATTCCAGAAACATCAAAGGAGCCAGTTAAAGCGATCAGGAAAAGGAAACTGGAAAAATTTTCAAATTAAATAACAACTACATATGTTTTCGTTAGAAATGAATTACAAATGTCCAATCGAGGTTATTTATACCTAGAAGCGGGTACTCTAAATTATTCAGCATTAAGTTAATGAATAATTTAGAGTACCCACCTATAGGGTCAGTAAGTTTTAATTAAATTATTATAAAAGCTAGTTTAAACATTTTTTTTAGCATGTAAGCAGTCATAAGTTAAAGAAAATAAAAAATGAATTTTAAATAACAAAAAAAAAAAAACAATTCCCAGAGATTTTTTTTTGCCAAGAAAATGTTCAACTGAAATAATATTTTCTGTTAAAATTGTATACTTCTATTCATATGACGAAATCTCATTTTTGTGTTAGCTGGTTCCATTTTACATGTACTCCATTGACGATTTTTTTTTTCGTGTGCATTGCACAAGGAAAACCAGTTGCTAGTTTGTGACTGTGAAGAGTTGAAAACCTGGCTGACATATTTTGACATATTTTTAATGTTCGCTATAAACGCATATCAGGAAAAAATTTCAGCTTTCCATTAATTTGTCTCAATGTTTCCTCATTGTTTTTTCTGATCGAAACAAAAGAAAAAAGAATTGATTTCACGGTCATCGGTATTGACATGGAACTGGCATGTCGTCCGAGAGATGAAAAATGCTTTCTACCTCAGCCTTTCAGAACCGGCATAAAACAGTAGGAAGGGCGTTAGGTTCCGAGGCTTTCATAGCTTTGTTGCGCCACCCTTTTTTTTTTATTAGTGTTTAATGATTTATCTTCATTCTAATTCTTTTTTTCTTTTTTTTTTCGAACACCCGACCTTTTACGTTAAAAGATAAAAAAAAAGTTTATTCTAAACCTTAATGACGTTCATGTTGGTAATTTGTGAGTTCCATCTACAAACCATATTAAGAAATGTTTTAAAAATTCAGAAGAGCCCCACTTACTATAAAAAACCTTTCGTTTTCAACTAAAGTTGATTTTTTAATTTGATGCGCTTCAAACATCACAAAGCCAAAACGTTCTTGTTGAATCGCAATTGCTCATTCAATACTCAAATCGCGACATAATTTTGTCAGATGATCACAAAGTTGTTTAAATGATGTTTGGGGTGAATCGGGTAGTTAACCAGTCCCATCTTTGCTAGTAATTGAACAAGGAGTATTTCCCACGCTTGTTCCAAATTCAATTAGGTATAAAAGCTGAAATATCCTTCAATACAGACAAAATGTCTTACAAATTTTTCCAGACATTGATACATTCGTTATTTGTTTAGATTAGATGGTGAAAGATTTTCAATTTGATGTCAGGGTATTAATAGCAACAGGTATTCGACACACAAAAAGACATCATTGCTTCGTTACCGTTTCTTCGATTTGTGTGTAACTAACAATACAAAAAGCATTCATCATGACAAAAATATGGGGGGACAAACAACAAGACAAAAGAAACTAAAACTCATTCCTAACCCTATTTACTCAAAAAAAGTTTACTTTTATGTAATGAGTACACAAAAAAAAAGACCAACAAAATTGAATTTCGGGATAAATTTAAGTTGAGTTGTTCCAATTACTCTCCTTGAGCTAACATTTCTAAACCGAATTCTATCTGCACGTGGGGCAATAAATTGCCTCCCACTGCGTTGAGTTTCTGAAATTACAAAAACCTCCCAAACAAACATGCAAACTTTTTGTCTGCCTTACAATTCCAAGAAAAAAAATATGAAAAAGCTTTAAATCAACTTGATGGATTGATTGTACGGCGTTTTGAACGTTTCAGCTAAAGCATATCGCTGTGTTAAATTTTACCCTTCTTCAAATTCAATGGTATGTGACTTACATTTAATAAATTTATTATTATTATTATTATTATTAAAGAATCTTTATTTTTTTCATAATAAGTACAATTATACAATTATAATTTTGAAATTACAAAGATTTACAAGCATGGCTTTAAGCCGTCTGCCGGAAAGTTTAATACTCTTAATATTTCAAGAGAAAATATATGCATTTGGGATATTAAGATTAATTAGCAAAAATTGATAAGCTATAAGTATAAATATATAAAACAAAAAAACCAAATAAAATATGACTCTTCGAATTAAAATTACAAATAGTTCAAAGATATAATTTACAATTTAAATTTTCAATGATTAAATAAAAAATTTAAATAGGATTTAAAAAAAAAAAAAAGAAGGTTTTAGGGCTTTTAGTTTAGCTAAAACAAAATTGGGAATATGTTTCAAAGGATTGCAACATCAGTTAAAAAGCGGCAAAAAAGGAACAAAAAATTAACCTTATAATTTAGCTAGAACAAAATTTCAAATGATTTGGTATGAAAGTTATCCTAAAAGTCCTCGTACAAATTTCTATATGAAACCGCATGTGTGCAATACCGTATAAGTAATTTCCAACCACTCTCTCCATTAAGAACGCTTAAGCATTCCTCCAACGATAGTGAACTTTTATTGAAATGTAGACGTCGGATTTCTTGCAGCACTGGACATACGGCCAGGAGGTGGAAAATGTTTTCTGGTTCGTTTAGGTTACATAGTGTACAGTTCGGGTTAAGATCAGATCTATGTGGCCTGTAGTTTAACTGTAACATTTCCGTACGGGCCTTAAATATAAGACTCATCTCCGTTACAGAAAATTCATTCCGAAAATAGTTGGATTCTCCTAGACTGTGATTCAATCTTTTGTATATTGATCGTGAAACAGACTCTCCAGCCCGATCAAGAAATGACCGGTACACATTTTCATCAATGCAAGAAATGCAGTCATAAAAAACAGACCTCCATGAATTTAAGTTATCCACGGAGAGGTTAAGAGAAAAGTCGTTTGCCGACGCTAGTTCATACCAGTCTTTAAAAGGCGTATACCGACACCTCAAAGACACTAACATAATTCTTTTCTGCAAATTGTCGTCAGATCTTTGAATGAATTTAAAAATGTAGTCTGCATTAGCTTTTAAATTTTTTACAAATATTGTAGGTAACCCCGATTCGACGTGTATGGCATAGTTAGGCGTGTTTGCCGGTATGCGAAAAATGCGTTTGAAAAAATATCTTTGTATACTTTCGATTTCATCTATTTCCTTGTATCCATAGACATCATTCGCGTAACAAAAACAGGTTTTGATTGTTGCATCGAAAACTTTAAACTTAGACGCTGGATCTATATACATATTTATTCTTAAAAAATTTTGACCACATGCAATTGATTGCAGCTTTTGCGCTTGCTAACTTTTCTCTTATGTGAACTTTAAGATTCAGATTATGAATTATTTTGAATCCTTAGTATTTGAATTCTTTCACTACCTCAAGATTGGAACCATCAAGTGTCCAAGTGCGGTCATTAGCTGTGCTGCGACTTTGGGTTCTGAAGACCAAAATTTTTGATTTTGCTGTGTTGATTTTAAGATCCCACAGATCACAGAATTGTTTTAACTTGTTTATCTGAAGCTGCAGTGTCACTGGATTATCCGTCAAAACTACAACGTCATCAGCGTACAACAAGACTTTGACAAATAAATCACCAAAAGTAACACCCCCTGGTAAATGATCTTCAACATCATTTATAAAAAGTGAAAAGATTAAAGGACTCAAAATACATCCCTGGGGAACACCCGTATCAGAGCGAAATTCTTTAGATCTGCTACTGCCATTTGAAACAACAGCAGTCATATTTGAGAGAAGCTGCTCGTATATTTTTATGAATTTGGTTGATAGACCGATAGCTGCCAGTTTAAACAAAAGCGATCTTCTGTTAATGGTATCAAAAGCGGATTTGAAATCCTCGAAGAATGCATAAAGGTTAACTTTTTTATCCAAATAACGCCTAGCAATACTTGTGAGGGCAAAGATTTGGTCAGCTGTCGAAAGGTTAGCCCGGAAGCCAGCCTGAAAGCAGCTTATTTTCTTATTTCGCTCAACCCATGAAACCAGTCGGAAATAGAGAATTTGCGTGAATAATTTTCGAAAGGAGCTAAGTACAGAAATACCTCTATAGTTTTCGGGTAAGTTAGGATCACCCTTTTTAAAAATTGCTGAGATCGACGAAGTACGAAAGCACTTCGGAAAATTTTCCTCGTGAAACATTTTGTTGAAAAGCACCAAAACGTGTTCTAAAAAAAGAGAGCTGGCATTTTTGAAGAATTCAGCTGAGATGCCATCTGAGCCTGCTGCCTTATTATTTTTATTTTTTTTAGAGCTGCGAGGTTAAAGGTCTTAAATTATCATACCTTTTATTAATTTGTATGTTGTTTCACTTTTTTGTAATGAAGTACCACTAAAGAAATCTTTTTATAGTGTTTTAATGTTTTAATAAACTTTATAATTGCAAAATAAAAACGAAATAAGCTAGAGCACAATAAAAGTTGACTTTTTTTTCTCTCTCTCTCACTCTGTTTTTCTGTTTTCCAAAGTCGAATTTTATTATTTCACAGCTATTGTCTGCAGCAGTCTGCATTACAGAATTAATAAATTTACAACGTGAGACGTTGACTTTGTCATTCGGAAAAATTAACGTTGGACGTAGGACACTATAATTAAGTGGAGAGAGCACTCAACCGTCTGAAAATAACTGCGTGCTATTGTCATTTGTAATATGTTCTTTCAAATGCTTGACTTCGAGGCTGCACAGTTTGTCAATTGTGGTTAACTATATCAACCATAAAACCGTTTTCATTCGTTCTTAAATCCTCTTAGTTCGTAGATTTATTAAAAATTATTATGTGGTTAATATTAGAAATTGAAATAATGAGACTCAATAAATTTTTTTTCTGAATCATTAAAAAAGCAATCTTTCAATAACTAAACTGTTGAAGCATTTGTTGACGTTGAAATAATAAAATAGATAAAGCTCTTATTTATTGTGTTCCAGTATTTTCTGCCAAGATTGCTGTTGATAATTTGTACTTAAGCATTGTTTTCTATACTCTACCCACTCTTCAAAGAACTACATGATGTGAGGCCACAAGCTTTAGGTGCCTATGGAAGTATGGACTAAAAGAATTCAAAGGTTAAGTCATATTTGAGCATTAAAGAATTACCATCTTACTACTGGTGGGGAGTACCTAGGCACAGGGAAGTAAATCCAAACAGTGAGTCGTCCGTAATCAATACTCAAACAAATAATAACATTTTATTTATTTATTAGAGCTTTACTACCTTTTCTTTCACATTGGCAGGCAATCTAGTAGTGCCCTTTAAAATCTATCTTGGCCGCCTAGGAGCTACGACATTTTTCTTTGTATTTAACCGTGAAAGACTGATCTTATACCAAAAATGCTGATATTCAAATAAAGTGTTTTCCAATATCTTCACAGCAATCCGTGAAATACAATCTGCAACTATCAACAAGGCCTTCGAAAATTGGAGTGCTACTAAAGCAACGTTGTGATCCATATTTAATGGGAATGCTTGTGTTGCTGTTAGCCCTATTTTGGAATATTGCTGATTAATGAAAACATATTGGTGGGATACATGGATGTCTGTTGTCAGAGCAGCTTATGATGATGAGCATGAGGCCAGGGATAATGGTCAGCTAAATTTATTGCTATCATAGCAGTTAGAGAACGTCAAGTGGACGAAAAAAAATCATTATTAATCGAAGTTTCCACTTACCCAGTCATCGCTGAAAATAAGTAATAAAGCATTTTTTTAGACGTTTTGCTTTCAATTAGGAAATCCAATTTTGAAGTTGGTCTATTCGACAGCAGTAACTTGATTTATGTTCAGTTTGATTTGCCATTTCATCCTGAAAGAATTGAAGCCGCACTACCACTGGGCACTAAGTAAGTTCGGTAAATTGTTTCGATACGAAATGGCTGTTGGCGCCGATTTTTACATAATATCGAGTTTTTTACCTGTGAGTTACCGCAAAGATCGGGTGATTTAACCCCGTTGGACTATTTCTTGTGGCGTTATGCTAAGCCGATTGTCTTTGCAGATAAGTCCGAGGCGTTTGGCGCTTTGGAAGAAAATCATCGGCGAGTTATTGCTAACACACGTTCCCAAATATTGGAAAAAGTGGTTGACAGTTGGTCTGGAATGAATTCGAACCAGCCGCGGCCTCTTGCCCAAAATCATTTTTGAAATTAAAAACTTTATAATAAAACAAAATTAATGGCCATAAAGTTAAATGGTATGCATTTTTTTTTCTTCTAGATAATCTAAAAAAACACGTCTAAAAAAACATTCTTTATAAAAACTTATTAATAAAATCGTTGGAAAAAGTAATAACAGGAATAGAATAGGGAGAAACTATCCAGAATTTTTATTGTTGTTACGAAAAAAAAGTGAAAGAGTGAATGTTGCTTGAAGTTCACCTTAACAATTCTGCGTCATATATCAATTAAAGGGAAAGAAAGAATCAACAAATCTGGGAATAGACAATTGCTCTGAGTCGGAGTATTCCATGGAATTCTGCTTACTCCATGATCCAAATCAAAAGAGATTTAGCGATGTATACCTGGAAGCTAGTTCGTATGTTCATGAGTCTTACTGTCAGACGTTGACGCAAACCATGCAATCATATTCACACATGGTCTCTCATTCTTTCCATGACAAAGTGTTTGACTTTTTTCTATAGTAAAGAGTGTCAAATTCTATTCTTGAAAGAAACCTGTCTTAGTGTCTTTATCCAATTTATTCAGATCACTTTTTTTTTTTTACTCTCTTCCACTCCTTAAATTTCTCTCTGCCTATCTATTTGCCTCCAAATCTACCTCATTCTCCTTCTCTACCTCCGATTCCATTTTACTTTGTTTTCTATCTCCTTCTTACTTTTTTTTCTCTTGACTGACGGCCAATGGAATGTGTGACGACAAGTATTTATCGGATTGAGCTACAGAAGTTCTATAAAAATGTTTTTTCTAATGAAGAGATTTAGTGAAATCCTTTTTCCCCCCAATAGGATTTCACATTGACGCGCAAAGCGACACGATACGAGGATTTGACAAAAATCATTTTTTGCTGTTTGCGTCAAAATACCAATTCGTGTTACTATTTAAAGCTAAATTTGTTACACGTTATACCTATCCGTTTTAGAACCGGAGAAATAACGTTAATGGAGTTCCGTGAAATCTTAGGAAACAGATTGGCAGAATTTACGCAAATGTGTAGATAGGACTAAAAAGGTCATAAAGTAAGTAGATAATGCAAAACATGAAACGTCCGCAGGCGATACATTGATTTGATCCAACCAACGCAAATTACTCGTTTGATTCCTGAAAAAAAACCAAATTCGTTTACATAGATTTGCTTATAAAATATCATTATTCCCGTAATATTTTCGTTTGGAGGTTTATAATATAATCTTAAAGCCCAAAAGCTCATAGCCTTGTCTTTAATTTGATAAGGGATACTGTGAACTGTGACTGACGAAATTCTATATTTTTTATATATAATTTCGGGACGCATTCTGCGGGTAGTTGTATTTTATTGGGGGTTATATTTCATAGCTGTAGATAAACGACGTGCTCATCACTTACCAAGGGATTTGTAGTTAAAAAACACTTACCATCTCATCAGTATCTCTTTTCTTTGACATTTTAAAGCATAGAATTTCAGTCTTTCAATAATTTTTTTTATTTTACATACATATGTACATATATTTGATGTCATCTACAATGACAGCGTTCGTTTCTTTTCAAAGATATGAATGTGTTTATTGGGGAAAAACTTTTTTTAGGTCAAACAAAAGAGACTTCAATAGTAAACAAAAAGTGGAAGTGGATGTATGTACGAGTATACAAACGAGTATATGATATGTGGATTTTCAGCTAAGAAAATTTTGCTATTGACAGAAAAAGCCTATGTATAGCCTCAAATTTTCGATTAAAATAAATGTTAGGAGTAGGTATGTCTATAGATAAGACAATAGGCAGTACAGTCTTTTTTTTGGCTTATGTTGGGCCGAAATGCATTAGCATAACTTATAGAGAAATTTATAGCACCCGATAAGAGTCGTTTAGTTAATTAAGTTGTTAGTTAAGCTTGTTTCGCATTGGATGCATCTATGTACTTAAATTTAAGAAATTTGAGTAAAAAATAAATTAAAAAAATTAAAAAACGAAATAAATCGACTTAAACACCAAGTGCTTATTGCAGCAAGGTTTGGTACTAGCAAAGGATAGCTCTTTGGTCACTAAAGAGTAGTTGATGTACAATGCTCGTTACTTTTCCCTCGAACAGGCTGTGAATTGCTGTTACAAAACCTAGGAGACTGAGGAAGCCTGATACACATACAGCGACTTGGAATTCTTTGTTCACTCCAGCTGAACATTAAACTTTGAGGTTTTTTTCTATTGGGGATTAGAATGAATTTTGATTTTGTCAGTATATTCTGGCATAAAAAGCTTTGAACTGGTTTGACCAAATAAGTTACGCAAAGCTTTGTTGGATTCATCCAGTAGGATGCTCTTTGCTGTGTATATGAAGAAATTTTCATTTACAGTCGTGGCGGGATGGTCAGCATGTCTGCCTGTTCGAATCCCAATAGAGGCAAACATGTTTTTTCACGGGCATCGGCTTTTGCAAGGAATTAGCATGTCCTTCGTTAGTATATTCATTGCCATTAAAAGCGCTTTCTCGATTAGCCCGTCCATTCCCTCACAAGACATGGTTGTGAGAAATGCGCTAGGCCTCGAGGCTCCGCACTCTATTGCGCCATCCAATTAATTTGTTTTATTTATTTTATTTACACCACAGAAGAGTTCAAGACCGACGAATGGTTTAGATTCGTTATTTTTGGCTAAGATATCTGCCTTTTTGTAACCATCATAGTGTTTGTGAGTTGGAATCCAGTGTAGGATAACAGAGCTTTTCCTTTTTAGTTCGGAGAATGACGTAATTGTCTGTTGGATTAGTTTTTGCCTTTTGACAGATGAGCTCAGGGCCTTAAGGACAGTTTGGCTGTCCAAAAAGCGAAGATCGTTTTGTTTTTCGTGTTCGATGAACTTATTATTTTCGAACATTGATCAATGGAACAGACTTTTGCAAATGGACGAATGACTTACCAAGTCTTACCGAAAAGTTTTAGGACAGTCGCTCAATATGCCGGAACCTGTGTTTCTTTACATTTTGAGCCTTCAGATGATATCTTGCCTTGAATGGTGGGGCCTTGTGTACTCTCAGTCTTCCTTAGAGTGGATGTCTATGGAGAAATTGAGTTTGAAGTTGTTCACGGGGGGAATCCAATCATAAACAAAAAGGTAATGAGTTTTTATAGATTGTCCATTGTCGAAAAGTGTCTCTTCGGATTCGGTTTCGTCACTCGGTAGTCGGTAACTCAGCAGATATTTGTTGTTATCCAAAGAAGGTGTCTTTGAGCATAGTCAGTGAGATACGGCTAAACGAATCTCCAGAGTATTTTTCTTTTTGAACGGCTGATTTAGATGAGAGTTTTCATATCTGTTGCTTTATGGGCATTTGGCTACGCTTTCCTTATTTCAAATTTTAGATGAGATTTTCATATCTGTTGCTTTAATTACATTTTGGCTAAGCTTTTCTCATACACTAACGACAGTTACCTAATTTCACAGCCCAGTATTGATGGCTTGTTGGTGGTGCCTTTTTAAAGCATATAACAATGACTTAACCCTGTCAAAAGAAGGTGCGGTTTTAATCAATCCCATTACACACTTTTTGGGGTGATCACTGATCAGTGTTCGAGTATTTTGGACTGTGTGGATAATGTAACATAAGAAACTCTTAATATTTGGAATGAATTGTAAGCCTTTTCTTTGTCCCAATTCTTGATTCCCGTGATGTACGCGATAGTTATAAAAAAGTCCTTATTTAATTTCCGTCATTGCTTCCAAAAGAAGTTCTGACACTGACAAGGTGTGGGTTTTGTAAGCTGGGCGACAGCTTCATCCTGTACTACTTTGCAGTCTTTCAGAAGAGACAGCCAAATGGTAGTTAAATCGGGTTTCATTCCAAAGACTGCTGTAAGTGACGAGGTGTTGGTTCTGTTTGAGGAACTTGGTTTTTAATACGAAAAGACCATGAAAATTGCACAAACGTTGGATATGTTGAACAGGAGTGTTCCTGGTGAGGTATCCCATACCTCTAAGACAGTCTTTATAATCCGCGTTGAAATTCCAACATGTCGATTCAAATTTCAACCAAAAGAACAAAAACTCTTATTTTTGGATGCGTTTATGTTGTCAAATTGCATCTTTTTCCAGTTCCTCACATTTAATTGGGTTAAGAACAATACTCCACACCTTTCCTTGCATCACTTAAATTAAAGGGAGACTTCGAAATGATCGGCACACTGCATGTACCCCTTCCGCAAAAGTCATATCCACTTACTGTACTCACTGTGAACCCTCCACTGTTGAAAACATGTAAGCTTATGTCTCCACATGCAAAGAAAGCTTCCTGTATTTGGCCATTTTCTTTTTGTACCTAATAGATGTCTATTTGCCTTATTCTAATTACAAATTTTCGACAAGTTATACTTCGCAAGGGTACGGCAACAATTAACTGATGAGCAGGCAATGGGCTGCTGGGCGAAACGCAAATAGGAGTTGAAGTTGATCTACACGTTACACAATCTTTCAACATTTCTATTAAGAAATTTCTATCTTTTTACAATTTATATTTTTAAATGAATTATCAACTCCAGCACAAACAACACGACAATAACAAAAAATTTTTTTTGTTATTGCTTATGATGGATACTTCCCACGTTCCAACTCGTGGCTCCTAGCTCATTTCCTCCTGGCCTAGGATCAGTTCCATGCTTAACAATGCTAGTATATCATACCATATACTTGGTGAGCCTCTGTCATAAATACTTGCTAGTATTTCTGTTATGGTCAAAATCTCTCTAAAGGTTTCTGCTTTGTTCTTTCCTGAAGGTGATTTCTCATTAACTAAACCAGTGAATAAACTCTTAGATCTGCAAGCAAATTGTACACTTTTTGGATATTTTTATAGATGTAACAGCATAGCAGCCTCTTTAGGATCATACTCATCCTTTTCCAAGCAGAGGCGTATGCTATTCAAATGGCTGGTATAAGCCACGTTACGAACAATGGCTGGGTAGGGAGAAGTATCTGTGTTTGCAGCGACCCCCAAGCTGTGCTTAAGGCACTTCTTAACCTTCTAACTACTTCGAAAGTGATACAGGAATGCAAGAGCTCTCTGAATGTGATCGGAAGACTAAATTCCTTGAGTTTCATTTGGGTTCCAGGCCATCACGGCATAACTGGAAATAAGATCGCCCATGAACTTGCAAGGCAAGGATGTTAGACAGCTTTCTCAGAACCTGAACCGTCGATTGGTCTGCTAGCGTACTCAGTGAGACCTTCAATCAACGATTGCAAAAATAAAAAAACAAAGTCGTTGTAGGACACCTGTGAAATTCATGACGCACTCACATATTGGTACCTCCTCAATCAAAGTTCTTAGAACGGAACTGTGCTCAAGTTTTTCCAAAGGGAACAGCGATACAAAAATCATTATATCAATTGTGTCCAGTGGCGTAGATAGCTTTTCGCTATGAGGGGAGAAGGGGATGGATCTAGTTCACTCATTTTTTTTTTTAGAAATTTTAATAACTAAAAGAAAAAAAAAACAAATAACAAGACTTCATTGAATTCATTATGTATGCTATAAAAAATTATATTTTTTAAAGATAATATGAACTAAAATATCCTTTTGGATAAAACACTTATAACCTCGTCCGCTATTATAAGTATTTCGCGATGAACAGCTGCAGCAGCCAAACTATTCAAAAGATCGTGCAAACAAGTAAACATCCAAAGCTAATCACACTGTTATTAAAATAGACATATTTTTAAGAATATCACTTCGTTGGTCATTCTTTTTGTATTGTTGTTATTCTCTTTAAACAGGAGAAAGTTTTTTTGGGAGTTGACGTTGATACAGAAAGTGTAGCTAATATCTTTAATAAAATATATTTATTAAGATAGCTTTCTTCGGGGCAGCTTTCGAAGGCTTCCAATGAATTCTAGTATTTTTTCTTGGGAACGAATTTTTGGATTAGATTAGATTAGATCATGAATCCTTGAAAAGAACCGAAAACCCTTCTAGTATTTTTTCATGGTTTGTAAATTTTTCTCCTTATCTCGATTTCTATGTGAAAAGGATTGAAAACGGTAACACGAAAATATTCTTCTGTACTTTGAACCGAAGGATTCGAACGATTCTTTTGTTGGTTCACTTCTCTCTTATGTTTAACGTCAACGTCAAGGACTTCAGCTATTTTTTGCATCTTCAAACACTTTCAAAAATTAGTCGTTTTCTGCCCGTTTATTTTTAGTTAATCACTTAAATCTTTGGCGAGATCCATAGCTTAGACCAAGTCTAAATTCACTCCTTGAAACGCTAATCATTAACTCGAAATCCATAGCGTTTTTTAAGTTCTTTGCGTCAGTTTCCAGTGTTCTTATTTGGTTAATAGTTTCGAACACAAACGGAAACAGCTCCTCAAAATCTTCAACTGCTTGATATTTTGAGATCTATCGCGTCTGATTCAGCCGCTTTCGCTTATTGTTTTTTGCAGCATATATTTTCTTTTCGGTGTATTGAAATAATTGTAAACTGCTTCAATTGTGGTAAGTGATCTCTAATGGTTGGTATTTTGCTGGAAACAGATAAAGCAAGGTTCAAAGAATGTGCTGCACAATAAACGCACAAAAAATGCGGAGCAAATTTTTGGCGAATAATTGCCTGAACACCATTGTATTGACCAAACATATTGCTTGCTCCGTCGTACCCTTGGCCGATCGAAAAAGAAATGTCCAGATAACAATTTTGAAGATTTTCCACTATAAGCTTTGCAAGATCATCATCTGGATTGTTACTACAGTAATGTTTGGTAAACTGCTGTATTAGAGATTTTAAGAGAAAAGATTTTATTCATACCTGTCGTGGAAAATCGATATAAAAAAGAAATTCAAAAAATTAGGTGATTTGCCGGAATAATAATTTCTTTCAGATGAAGTTGACTTTGTATTTTCCCCGTAGAATGTAGGTATAGAATGTACAATCCTGTGGGTACTAATAAGACTTAATTTACGTAGGAAGTAGGTACTAAATTTCAGAGTGTGTTTCCTTAACTTATTTGATTCATAACTGGTTATGTTGAACAATTATCGATCCCAATAGGGGGGGATATATCCCCCTGATCCCCCCCCCCCTTATCTACGCCACTGATTGTGTCACAGTACCAAGTGCCAGCCATCGCCATTCTGTGTTGATATAATTCCGCCAAACCGATGAATAAAAAACAGTTCAACTGGGATAACACATTACTGATACAGAATTAAATTAATGTTCACAGTCTGATATTAAGGCAAAATGAGATGTAACATTTATTGATTTGATACAGGTACATACATATAAATGTACGTTTTTTTCGTTTCAGATTTATTTTCATCCTTAATGATGGAAAATGAAAACAACCATTTTAAAGTCTCTACTACTCAATGAACCAAAAGAGGAAGAATAAACAAAATTATGAGTATATCCTAGTCGCACCTTGGATCCGTATGACATTAAATCAGTTTCTGAAATTATCAACTTTTACTTCTACGGTATGTATGTATGTATTATAAATAGCAGATTTCATGTTTCATCTGCATCACTGAACTAAAATAATGTTAGTCGCAAACTGAACCTTCTCACGAAGGATAATCCCAACAAATTTCTGAAAAAAGTTATCGTTAGTGGGTTTAAATAGCAGACAGCATTTTCCAGAAGTTTTCAAAACTCGAGGCCAATGTTTTCGTTATGACTATGAGAAAAGAGCCTATTCTCAGAAATTTGAGCCAAAGCGGTGAATAAATTTCAAGGCAGAAGGATAATTAGCTTAATGCTTACACCAGTAGTACTATTGCAAGAGAAATTGTTCAAAAATGAAAACTGGATTAGGGGAATGGTATCAATTAATCCAAATAAGCCAAGGCTATAAATTTTCAACTTTAATTTTGCAACCAAAGACCACTGCCTGAAATATATCAAAGAATATTGTGATATATAAGTCAGTGGAATGCAAGTAGTTTCTTTTTACTTTTGTTGTAAACATAAAAAAGTAAATATTGTTGGCCTTACACGAGAAAGCACAATTAAGTACTCTGATTTTTCATGAAAAACAGAGGTTATTTACATCGATATAATTAAAAATGACCAATCAAAAGAACGAAATAAAAATCTGCGTGGTTTAAAGTAAGTATGTAGGAATGTAGGTTCGTATACGAAACAAATACTAGTTGCTGCTGACCAGTGCTATAGAGGCAAAATAAAAATTGAAAGAAGAGCACAGTCCTCTGCCAACTCTTCATTTTGTTATTATGCAGATAGATTCTTTGATGCAAAATATTGGCATTCATTTACTACTATACTCTTTTCTTTTTTTCCTACGTATGTATTTTCCATCGCTCGTTCGCTATAAATATTCAGTTGAAAATAATTTTATAGAAGATACGATACGGGGATATGATGATATAAATAATTAATGCAACAAACAGTATCGTTACCAAAAACAAAAAAATTGTGGAATACTAAACTACTACAGATCCCAGTAGCCTGAAATTCTTTTTCAAACATTTAGTGGATGTTAAATTTTTTCTTCGACGTGAAGTTTTTTGGTTTATTTTCAAATTAAAAATCGTTGAGAATAATTAGTTTGTGGAATGATACTGTTTAATTTTAAAGACCAAAATAGGAGGGTATCGGGTATAGTGGAGTCAAAAACTGATTTCTCTTTTTTTTTTTTTTTTTTTGAAAAAATGCATTATAGAACAAATGATCACTTTAGATTTCCTTACAAAAATACTATCTTTTCAAAAGAGGCAGAGAAATCAATAATGATTGCTGTTATTTTGTCAACAAGCTTAGGCATCCGACTTATTGCATCAACGGAGAATGCGATTAGTGGAAAAATGAATTAAAGTTCAAAAGAGTGGACGTAATTCTATTTTCGTTTAGGTAAATTTAACTTTTTTTTTCTCTTTCTTCAAATGTAGAATGAAGGAAATATCACTAAAGCAGTAGCATTTTACAGGTTTTGTTATTTAAGTCAACATATCACTAAAATAAAGGAAATAACCTGTTGCAAGCGCACAGTTAGTGTACTCTTACCCTAGACTTTGGATAACTCAATTTTCAGTACAGTTCTTGTACGAACAAGAACAAGAACATGAACATGAACATGAACATGAACAAGAACAAGAGCAAGAACAAGACCAAGAACAAGAACAAGAACAAGAACAAGAACAAGAACAAGAACAAAAACAAGAACAAGAACAAGAACAAGAACAAGAACAAGAACAAGAACAAGAACAAGAACAAGAACAAGAACAAGAACAAGAACAAGAACAAGAACAAGAACAAGAACAAGAACAAGAACAAGAACAAGAACAAGAACAAGAACAAGAACAAGAACAAGAACAAGAACAAGAACAAGAACAAGAACAAGAACAAGAACAAGAACAAGAACAAGAACAAGAACAAGAACAAGAACAAGAACAAGAACAAGAACAAGAACAAGAACAAGAACAAGAACAAGAACAAGAACAAGAACAAGAACAAGAACAAGAACAAGAACAAGAACAAGAACAAGAACAAGAACAAGAACAAGAACAAGAACAAGAACAAGAACAAGAACAAAAACAAGAAGAGCACTTCTCACACAACAAATAAATAAATTGAATATGAAACCCACTCACTTCTCGTTTTATTGGAATAGTAAGAGCTTAAAGCACAGGTCGCTCAGGATTACCCTGATGAGATTTTTCTGGTTACTTGGAAAGAAGAAACACACAACATTTCAACAACAGCTACAAGTCATCATTCTTAAAAATTATTATAGTACTAATAAAGGTAGTACTTTGTGTCTATGCAGGATAGTTTTATTTAATGACTTTTGATTTATATCAAGCTGCATATATCGGAAAAACTTGTTCCTTGCATTGAATTTTTTTTTTTGTTACGCAAAAGTAATATAATTAATCTGCTTTGACATGTTGTGCAAAGAGAATAAAATGAGTATGAAGACACAACCTATTTTCCATTCAAAAGAAAAAAAAAATTCAGAACAGTCGCAAATTAATCAACCTTTAGAGTCTTCGTTCAAAATCCGATGATTGAAATTCTTATGGAACAAATATCACCTTAACGAAACCTTGAAATGAACATCACAATAATTTATATTTGTTGATGTTGAAAGCATTATGTAACAACATCAACAAATATAAATTACGTGTGTCTAACCCAACGGTTCCTTTAATGTATGGTTTACCAAAAGTACACAAAAATGGAGATAAAATGAGGAAAATTGTTTCGAATGTAAGCTCCCCACTTGTATGCATAACAAAGTGGCTTGTTAATGACTTGAGAAAATTCGGAAGCTTTGATGGTTTTTCAGTCAAGAACACATTCGACTTTGTTGACAAAATAAAGGACATAGAAATTGAAGACGACGAAATTATGATTTCTTTCGATATAACTGCCCTTTTCCATCCATTCCCGTCAATGAAGCAGTCGAAGCAATCCAACAACATTTACACAAATTTGATTTACCACCAGAACAAGAAAAAGCTTACATTGATTGCATCAACACTTGTATGAAACATAATTGTTTTCAATTCCGGAACTTATTTTATTCAAACAACTTCGGATGCAGTATGGGGAATGGCCTTTCACCATATGTTGCAGAGGCATTTATGTGTAAATTTGAATCAGATTTACATAAAGAGTTAGACACACGTAATTTATATTTGTTGATGTTGAAAGCATTATGTAACAACATCAACAAATATAAATTACGTTTGTCTAACCCAACGGTTCCTTTAATGTATGGTTTACCAAAAGTACACAAAAATGGAGATAAAATGAGGAAAATTGTTTCGAATGTAAATATGAAACATAATTGTTTTCAATTCCGGAACTTATTTTATTCAAACAACTTCGGATGCAGTATGGGAAATGGCCTTTCACCATATGTTGCAGAGGCATTTATGTGTAAATTTGAATCAGATTTACATAAAGAAGGTAAACTTCCACGTATTTGGTATAGATATGTTGATGACACTTTTGCTGTAGTGAAAAAATCAGAAGTTGACCAGGTTTTTACAACAATCAATAATAGATTTCCCAGCATTAAATTTACTTTTGAGAAGGAGGACGACACACTTCACACATTACCCTTCCTCGACGTTGAAATCAAACGAAAAGGGAAAAAAGTTGAGTTCAGTGTTTACAGCAAATCCACATCCACAGATCGGTACATAACAAAGGATTCATATTGTGCATATAATCAAAAAATTGCAGCTTTTCACTCTATGGTTTATAGATTATGCCGTCTTCCTCTATCTGTTGAAAACTATATGAGAGAATATAAACAAATACTTCATATAGCTAATGTGAACGGGTACGATAAATCAATGATAGACCAACTAATCAAAAAGCACTCGAAGAAGTTGATGCGAAACAACGTTAGTACATTATTTGAACAAAACACAAAAACACAAAAACAACGTTTCACTCTACCCTTCGCCCCGAATATAACCAACAAGCTAATACATGTCTTTGCGAAATCAGAAATGAGCATAGTACATACTAACAACAACAAATTAAAAACTCTCTTAGGATACACAAAAGATAACACACCAACTAACCGATGCAGCGGCATTTATCAAATCTCTTGTTCTAACTGTGACAAAAAATATATTGGACAAACAAGAAGAGCTGCTGAAGTCAGATTCAACGAACATCTTCGTTCCATAAAAAAGAAAGAGATAGACAAAGCAATAGCAGCCCACATCTTTGACCCACATAATGACAATCAACACACTATAACTTCTTTTGATAACAATTTTAAGCTCTTAAAAAAAGTAAACAAACCAAATAAACTTGACGCATATGAATCCATACATATACACATAAACAACAATTTAATGAACTTGGAATGGAACGTGGAACCTGGACCAATTGATTCTCAACTATTCAACGTACTCAAAAGAGAATAAATAGAAACTCTATTTTTTGTTTTGTTTTTGTTTTTTCTGCATGTAATGTTTATAATCTCTCTGTATAATTTTCAATGCAAGTTAACCTTGTAATCTCTTTGGTTTTGTTTAATAGTCGTTCGCTGATGATGGTTCCGCAGCTGAGAACCGAAATGCATACGTGTGAAATAAAAAGAATTTTAAATTGAATCCAACACCGTTTTTATTTTAAATTTTCTTTTTATTACGATTTTTGCGGTCAATAAGGTGGAAAACTTTCAATTATAATCAATCTGACCACAAACACGGCTACTTTTTACAAATTAATTGTGAACTTAACTTAAAACAAAGAAAGTTTTCCATTCAGAATGGGAAACAAAAAACATTTCAGAAATGTTTCACGAAACGTCCAGACCAAAACAACTTTATAGAAACATTTTTGAAACATTTCAGAAACATTTCAGAAATGTTTTTTTGTTTCTGAAATATTTCTGAAATGTTTTTGGATGTTTCTGAATTGTTTCTGAAATGTTTCAAAAATGTTTCTTTGGTGTGGACATACCTTAAGAGTTACTTGAAAGAGATTTAGCACATTTTGTGATTTTGTCGGAAGATAATCTATAGCGTCGCATTTGTTTGAAAATCTTGACAAGGGTTTAATTTAACAGAAGGGACAAACAAGGTGATTAACATTAATTAAAGACGAAAGTAAAGATAGTTTAAATTCGACACACAAAAGTTTAAATTTTGTGTAAAATTTGTGCTAAGCACAGGAGAAATATTTATAAGAAATAATAAAGCGGTGCTGTATGATTAGGGTAGGCACTAATTGCCCTCAACATGGTCTCCTTTCGGTGTAAATTAATATTCTGGGTTAGGTTTTGGTACCGTGTTTAAGTACATTCGCAAAATGGTAAAGAATTAAAAAGTTAAATAGCCGGAATTTGATTAAAATTGCTGCAGCTTGTGTAACCCTCTCAAATGAAATTTCACGTAATCACCATCCGTTATTTGGCCTACTCGTGGCGGTCACAAAAGAAGTCGAATCAAGGGTCAAGACAGAGACCTGATAGCAACAATTTCCTTTAAAACGTGTAGTCGCTACATAAGACATCTCTAAATTAAAATACAAATAAGCTTAGCAGTGCCTAATTGGGGAACGTTTTTTTTACAGCAGAAAAATATATTAATTTATCCCGAAGGAGCAAGGCATAATTTATACCAAATTCAGCAGCACTTGCTACCTACCATAAGCAACACTTAAAGGCACTATAAAGTTCGCCGACTAAACGAGAGATATTGAATGAAATAGTTTGCCTAGTATGTTGTATTCTGTTCAACCTTAAGATCTTAATAGCATTCGAGAATGATGAGAGCATTCCCACGTTTATCCATTCTCCCAGCGTTATTATGCGAGGGTTAAACAAACTTCATAACATTTTGGCCTCGTGAAAGTTCAATACATTTTTACTTGAAATCCTATGTAATGGAAAGGAATGCAATGATGTTGTACAGTACATTTTCATTCAATGTAAGGAAGAATTGTTCTTTGCGAATCGTTTCATTATGAACAAATTTAATAAAATTGATGAAATACGGAAAAGTAAATCTGAACTTATTTACTTTTGTTCGGCTTAAATTAAACCATATTTTTTCCACTCACTGATATAAGATTGTGTTGCAAATGGTATTGTAGCGATGTTTATCAACTTTCTCGCAACATATCGTTTTCAATATGTTTAATTTAGTATCTTCTTGTTGTGGTTAATAAAAGTCACAAAATGGAATTAATTTTAATTGTTAAAGTCTCAAAATATTGCATGGTTTGACTTGGTTGGCAAGTTCTTTGAAAGTAATACATACTGTTTCTCTGGCCTTTCCGAATCGATAAAACGAGGTCCCTTTAAGTAGGTTGTCCTCATTCTTTATTCACACATTTTGCTCGGTTTCAATTTTCTATTATCAACAGTCAACGTCAACGAGTGTCGAAATGTCTGACATTGGAGAGTACACTACAGCTCTTATCCTAAAAGACATCGTTGTTTGGTTGTGGTAGACGGAAAGAGATCCATTGGTATTCTCTCTCGCTGAATTTCAAAAGAAAGTAACGATGTGTACATCTCAACTTAACTCTTATCTAATAAATGGTTGAATATGTGATAATTCCAAGGCCCGAACTGTGGCAATGTTACATCGTTAACTTTCCTTCAGTTCAAATTTCACAAGATAATATGAGCCAATACAATAATAAGCATCATTAATAGTTCCTGGATCATCTACTGGTGCCTTCATGAAGGGCGGGACTTAGTATACCTACTTTTAATCACCTTGACCCTTGACGTCGAGATGTACGCTTCCCTTGCTGTTACAGAGCAACGTTGCGAAGAATTGCTAGGAGCTGATAGTATATGTCAAGTTGTGCTTAACTAATTAAATACTTGGAAAAAGAATTTCTCCGAATTCTGTGCGAATATTTAATTCGTCGGGCGTACCCGTGCGGAGTTATGCTAAGCATGTGTACTTGTTATAGCTCGGTTCCCAGAAACATCAAAGAATAAGGTGGATTTCGCAAGTATCATCTTTCACGAGGGAAATGCCACTTATTTTTTTTTTTTATTTAAATAAACTTGCCAAGTAAGAATTTCAATCATCCTTTTCGAAACTTCTTAGTGAAAGCTTCTATTGGCGATTGCATATTTAAAGACTCAAGAGCACGAACACATATTGAACAAATTCTGTCCCCAATTTAATCAAAAGATGCAACATTCATGCAAATGCTATCCCACGCAGAAGTGGTTGCAAAAATACAAGTGGAACGATTGAGCTCCATCCTTGCCAAGAATTCAAACATGTTAAGTTTAAGTGCTCATACCACCATCCGTGGAGCCGAAGGAAAACTTGTTGACCATAGTACTTTCTTTGCAACTGACTGAACGTCAGTATCATTGATATACACTTGTTCATGCTTCTTATCTCTTTTGTTTATTGATCTCTTAGTATAGACGTTATATCTTTCCGAATCGATAAAACGAGGTCCCTTTAAGTAGGTTGTCCTCATTCTTTATTCACACATTTTGCTCGATTTCAATTTTCTATTATCAACAGTCAACGTCAACGAGTGTCGAAATGTCTGACATTGGAGAGTACACTACAGCTCTTATCCTAAAAGACATCGTTGTTTGGTTGTGGTAGACGGAAAGAGATCCATTGGTATTCTGTCTTCCTTTGCCAAATTTGTCGACATTTTTCCTGCAACCAAAAGTTGTAGCTTTTAAAAAGACAGTCTCGTTGACTTTTTTGAAGATCTCAAGCTAACAATCAAGTTCGCACTACGTTCCACTCCTTAAATCAATTTGGCTCTCCCAAAATCATCGAGATTGACGTATAAAAAGTGGAATCAAATCTGAGCAAGAACAAAATACACTTCAAGATACCTATCCCAATTGTGACTTTCGCGAGGAGTTGCAAAGTCCTCCGTTAGTAAATTCAATGCCATGAAAAGTATTTTCTCAATTAGCCGTTTGAACCGGTAGAAAATTGTAGCTCCCCTCCAATATCTCATAAGGCAGTGTTGTGAGAAACGCGATAGGCCCCGGGGCCCATTGCTTTGTTGTGCCACACTATGTTTTTAAGTTCGGAACCCTTGAACTTATGTACCTTATCTTACATGATTTTTCATTTTATTTAAACCCCAAGAATGTGAAAGCTAACAAAATAATTCTTATTCGATAAAATTCTTGCCTCTTAGTTAAAGATTGCCTGCTCTCCATTCGATTGTTCGCTTCAAAAGCTCCCAAAAAAGTTGTTTTATTAAGAAATTGCTCTATAAAAATACCTTCGCTACGGTATTTAGAAAGTTTGTGGTTTCAATGCCAATCGCTTATTCCATATTTCAAATCAAAGAAGTGTTCCTACTAAATCAAGACGTCAAGTTATGGATTCAGAGCTGAAAACATCCTATGGACAGCTAAAAAGGGTGAAAAAGTCATAGGTAATAGATCAACTGTATATCACTGCAAACTTTTCGGTAGCGAAAGTGAATAGTGTAGCAAGTCACAAGAGTTCTCACCAACCAATTCAAGGTCTCTGTAAGTTCCAAAAAAAATCGTGTGCAACAACGCTTTCAAATCCGCCCGAAAGACTCTGCACAGTGAACAATGGATTAGTTGCACTACTGATTCAGAGTTTCCATCGGAAAGCTGCTCTCGCCTCACTGAACCACCCCATTTTCCGACAAGACTCTCGCTGAATTTCAAAAGAAAGTAACGATGTGTACATCTCAACTTAACTCTTATCTAATAAATGGTTGAATATGTGATAATTCCAAGGCCCGAACTGTGGCAATGTTACATCGTTAACTTTCCTTCAGTTCAAATTTCACAAGATAATATGAGCCAATGCAATAATAAGCATCATTATTAGTTCTTGGATCATCTACTGGTGCCTTCATGAAGGGCGGGACTTAGCATACCTACTTTTAATCACCTTGACCCTTGACGTCGAGATGTACGCTTCCCTTGCTGTTACAGAGCAACGTTGCGAAGAATTGCTAGGAGCTGATAGTATATGTCAAGTTGTGCTTAACTAATTAAATACTTGGAAAAAGAATTTCTCCGAATTCTGTGCGAATACTTAATTCGTCGGGCGTACCCGTGCGGAGTTATGCTAAGCATGTGTACTTGTTATAGCTCGGTTCCCAGAAACATCAAAGAATAAGGTGGATTTCGCAAGTATCATCTTTCACGAGGGAAATGCCACTTATTTTTTTTTTTATTTAAATAAACTTGCCAAGTAAGAATTTCAATCATCCTTTTCGAAACTTCTTAGTGAAAGCTTCTATTGGCGATTGCATATTTCAAGACTCAAGAGCACGAACACATATTGAACAAATTCTGTCCCCAATTTAATCAAAAGATGCAACATTCATGCAAATGCTATCCCACGCAGAAGTGGTTGCAAAAATACAAGTGGAACGATTGAGCTCCATCCTTGCCAAGAATTCAAACATGTTAAGTTTAAGTGCTCATACCACCATCCGTGGAGCCGAAGGAAAACTTGTTGACCATAGTACTTTCTTTGCAACTGACTGAACGTCAGTATCATTGATATACACTTGTTCATGCTTCTTATCTCTTTTGTTTATTGATCTCTTAGTATAGACGTTATATCTTCTTATCTTTTCAATGATTACTTTTTTGCTTCAAGTGACAATCAATTCAAAAACTAAAGAAAATTATACTGGTCCCACTCTCCTAACAAATCAATGATGCAAAAAAATACCATCTTAAATTTTTTTTTCAAATGACAACATCACTGTTAAAGAGGGTCCATTCCACAAATAAACTATTTGCACTACACCAGGAAGGTAGCATTATATACATACACACATTCAAATCATTTGCGAGCAATTTTGAAGCAATATACATACTTGTGTAAATCCCGCGTCCGCAGAAATACTCTTGGGGAGTGAAAATAGTTCAAATACTATCTTAACATAAACAACGAGGAATCCCAAAGGTGGTCTTTAGATTTCACCGATGTATCCTAGCGAAGACAAGCTGTATCAGACCCTAATATATCAATGGGCTAAGATTAGAATTACACCACGGGTTATTGCCTTGTAAAGTAGAATTTGACAGTCAAGAGACGTCTGTTGAATGTAATAAATCGTATTGCTTGCCATAATATGTTTAGATAAGAATATGTAGTGAGCACCATGGCCGGATGCACGAACTTTTAGGCCCTCCACAGACATCGCATATAAAAGTGGCTCATCATAATATGTGGGCAGATTGCTTTGAAAGAACGAATCAGCAATGAGATTGTAGTAAGAATAAAGCCGAACTTTAATTCAATGTCAGTTCTATAACTTTGTTGTTGTAAGAAAAGATTTTTTACTATTATTTTAAGTCATGGTCTAACAGATAAACGCGGTCATCAAATTTTTCAAATACTTATGAAGCTTATATTGAAAATTATGATGACGGCACAAACACAAATCGTAAGTGCAATGTGAAATTTGATACAAAATGTAAGTGCCGACAAAAACCATTCGTTTTGACCTTCCCTTCGCCGATGACTCCCAACACACTGCACAACCCTCTCACCAGTCATTGGGTTCGGGAAAGTTGCAGATTATATCCTCAACATCGTCAATTTCTACAGCAAGTGCGGTATCTGTGCAGTCAAATAGTAACTGGCTTACTTTAGAGAAGCAGAAAACAGGCACAGACAGTCACTCTACTGGAAACAGTGAAAGTTCGTGGTAAGCTCTTCCTGTCGGAACAAAAACCACAGCAAAGGAATGTTCTACGAAAAGGTGATTCTTTCTTGCACGATTCTATTCGGTGAACAAAAAGAGAACTGGACTTACACAGTCAACAAAAGATCTTATATATTTTAAATCAAGCTTTTCCAGACCAATCATCAGCCACAGGTTCCCAGCCAGACCAACTATTTGCAGAAAACTTGATATATCCTGGCACTTTATTAACATTCGTTGCAATTATAAAATAGTTGCCAAACCTGACTTGTCACGATTGACACCTGCTGTCAATAGAAATTTACCGTCTGCAGAGCCTAGCTTACAATCTCTTAATTATAAAAATATCCAATTGAATTATTAATAAAGTAAGATATAATAAAAGTCTTAACCGTTTTGTGTTGAACACCAAAACACTACAAAACAGAACAGCAGCGCGAATGGTAATCTAAAAAGCTTATTTTGATTGCCACGATCCTAATCCCTGAACAAAAAGTTCTTATATACAAGCAACTTTCCATACCGATCATCAGCCATAGGTTCCCAGCCTGATAAACCATCTCTAAAATAACCACAACAGAACTTTAAGTGCTCGACTTAAAAATTCTTAGAATCTGTACCGTACTGTTCGTCCCCGACAAAGATGTTAGAACGAATAGTTTATACTTAAAGCAAGCAATTCGCCTTGGACAAGTCCTAATCGACCAACGTAACCTGCTCATGAAAAAAAATTTGTACCCAACATGACTGACTGTCACCTACATACGTTAAATTTGAAGTTAAGTATTGAGGTACTAAATTGTTTTTCATTTTGAACACAAACATAAGTGTGTTGAACATAATTCTTTGTTTAATGTTTAACCATTTCAAGCACGATAGCATCTACATAATTGGTGTATAAATATTACATTTAAGAATAGTTCGCATAGCTTTGTTTTGTAATACTTGCATTTGGTTTATTTGCTCATTGTTACCTAAAAATAGAATCGTTGAACAAAATTCAAAGTGAGGCTTTATAATTGAAATGTAAATATTCACAGCACAAATTGTGGTTATATTTTTGCGTATTCTTTTGAGAAAACCAATTTTTTTCGACACTTTCTTTGTAACGTAGTTCATATGGGTTTTAAAATTTAATTTACTGTCTAATATAACTCCTAAATACTTAATTTCCTTTACTTGTTCAATAATGTTAGGTTAGGTTGAAATGGCTGTCAGGAAAACCAACTGACACACTTAGACCAGTATTTGATCCGTTGTGATACCATAAGATTTAAGTGAGGAGGAACCCCACTTAACAAAACCATTTGGAGCTTTTTATGAAGCGAGAGAGATGAAGGATATCTGTGTTCGCCAGATCGTTTAGATCATCGAGGAAATATTTTCCAAGATGCCGTTTTCTTTTAATGGAGAGTGCAGGACATGAGCAGAGGAGGTGTGGAATAGTTTCTTCCTCCTCCTCATCTAAGCAACTTCTACAGAAGTCATTTGAGGGAACACCAAGTCTTATGGCGTGTCTGCCTATCAGACAATGTCCTGTAATGACATTGATTACGGAGCTAAAGTGCAATCTGGTTATGGATAGCAAATGCCTTGTGCGTTTTGGATCAAGTCCTGGCCATAGCTGTTTTGTTGCCACACATGTGGTGATACTGTTCCACCAATGATTTGTTCTATCCATTGCCTCTTGCTTTAGCATAAGTTTACATGTAGCGATTGGTATCCGATATTCAACCTGCTGGTTGATATCGGTAGAACGGTTCCTTTTCTGGCGAGTTCATCCGCCTTACAGTTGCCCGCGATATCTCTGTGCCCCGGCACCCAAATAAGGTGAATATTGAACTGTTCAGCCATCTCCTTAAGAGACAGGCGACAGTTAAGGGCGGTTACTGAGTTCGTGGAAACGGCGCCGAGTGATTTGAGGGCTGCCTGACTGTCTGAGAAAATCCGGATATTCGCTGAGGATATCACGTTTTCTTTTAGCCATGATAGGACCTCTTTGATCGCCAGAATTTCCGCTTGGAACACGCTACAATGGTTTGGGAGGCGGAAAGAGAGACTTACGTTAAGTCGTTTTGAGTACACCCCGCAGCCAACCCCTTCCTCGGTTTTTGACCCATCTGTATAGAAATGAATTGAATCATCTCTCAAAAATTCTTCGTCTTCCCAGGTCGTTCTCGTTGGGATTGAGACATGGAACTTATTATCAAAAACCAATTGGGGGATGGTGTAGTCAGAGTGGCAAGGGATTGATCTGAATGTATTCAGGATTGTGGCATGACCGATGTTGTTATCGGTCCATTGGGAGATAGCTCTGATACGAGTGGCCGTACTTGCGGCCATTTGTTTACTGAAGATATCTAGTGGTATGAGATTAAGGAGTATATTTAGGGCAGCTGAGGGTGTTGATCTCAGTGCTCCGCTTATATATAAACAGGCTGTTCGTTGGACTTTGCTCAGATTATCGCAGTAGGTCCTTTTATCAAGAGCGGTCCACCATACCACTACTCCGTATGTGAGTATTGGTCTGATGACCGCGGTGTAGAGCCAGTGGGTGATTTGGGGGGAGAAGCCCCATTTTGTGCCAATGGCTTTTTTGCAGGAAAACAGGGCTACGGTTGATTTCCTGATTCTTTCCTCTATATTGGCTTTCCAGTTTAGCTTTTTGTCTAGGATAATACCTAGATATCTAGCTTCGTTGGAGAGTTGAAGTGGGATTCCATTTATTGATGGAGTTGTTAGTTGAGGAATTTTGTATTTCCTGGTGAAGAGAACGAGTTCGGTTTTCTGAGGGTTGACCCCTAGATCACTTTTTCTCGACCATTTTACTAGTTTATTTAGAGCGGTTTGCATCAGATCCATAAGGACGTGAGCATATTTGCCGGATACTGCAATGGAGACGTCATCTGCATATGCAATCACTTTGAATCCCTCAGCTTCTAGGTCAACTAGAAGTTCATTGACGACTAGATTCCATAGAAGAGGGGATAGAACTCCACCTTGCGGTGTGCCCCTGCTGACAGATCTCTTTGCAGAGAAATCTCCCAGTGTTGAGTTGATTCTTCTGCTTTTTAGCATAAGATTTATCAATTCCACTAAGGATTTGTCTACTTTGAGCTTCGTCAGTGCCTTTGTAATTGCAGAGTTGCTGACGTTGTTGAAGGCACCCTCTATGTCGAGGAATGCGGCCAGAGTGTATTCTTTGTGATGGAGGGAATATTCTATAGTACGAACCAGGGTGTGAAGGGCCGTTTCTACAGATTTTCCCTTACAGTAAGCGTGTTGCGCTTTAGATAACAGTTTAGGATCTATAGCTTTACGCAGGTGGATATCAATCAGTCGTTCTAAGGTTTTGAGAAGGAAAGATGATAGACTTATTGGTCGGAGATCTTTTGGATTTACATGGGATGATTTCCCAGCCTTAGGTATAAACACCACCTTGACTTCTCTCCACTGAGTGGGGATATAGTTTAGGGTGGTGCAGCCAATAAAAATCACTTCGAGGACAGGGATTATGATATCCGCAGCCTTTTGGAGTTCGGCTGGAATTATACCGTCTGGTCCAAGGGATTTATATGGGTCAAAGCTGTTAATGGCCCAAGTTAGTTTTTCCCTTGTAATCAGATCGGGGGTGTTAGTTATTATGCTACCTGATTCTGTGAAATCATAGTTACATAAGTTCTTGGAGCTACCTGGAAAGTGAGTGTCCAGAAGCAGATTGAGCGTTTCTTCGCAGGATTCTGTCCAGCCGTCAGCTGTTTTCAGACTGCTAGGCATGGTCGGACTTTTTGAGAGGATTTTTCTTAATCTAGAAGCTTCTGAAGTATCTTCTATTTTTCCATCAATAATGTAACCCTCAATTGTTATATTGATCGTGTCATCGCTATTTAACACCATGCATTTAGTTTTACTAACGTTGATCTTCAGTTTGTTAAATTTTAACCACGTACATAGGTTCAGCAAATCTTCGTTGATATGGTTCAATAGTTCAAATATAGTTTTTCCACTTACGAGTCATCGGCAAACAGAGATATTTTGGAAGTTTTTAAAACTGTACAGATATCGTTTATATATATTAAAAACAATAAGGGGCCAAGTATAGTGCCTTGAGGTACACCAAAACAAGTTTCAATCGCGCGCGATTTTGAATTATTGACACAGGTTTTTTGGGTTCTTTCAGATAAGTAAGATTTGAACCAATCGAATTCAATACCTTTCACACCGTATTTACATAATTTCTTTAACAGTATATTGCGATCCACTGTTTCAAATGCCCTTTGAAAATCTAAGAACATTGCAATAATTTTGTTGCCACCGTGTATTTCTTCTTTCATGTTAAGTATCAACCAGTTTAATGATGTTTCACAGGAATGATTTTGTCGGAAACCGGATTGATTTTCCATCAATAAGTTAGTATCACAAACGTATTTATAAAACTGTTCGTAGGCGCACTTTTCAACAATTTTTCTAATATTGGCATCATATTTATTGGACGGAATTTATCACACTTCTTTGCATCGGGCTGTTTAGGAATTGGGATCACAATAGACTCCTTTAAGTTGTTAGGGAACATGCCCTTCTTAAAGGACTCATTCACAATTTTTAATATTATTGGACCAATTATATCAAAACAATCTAGTATTATGTTAATGTTCAGTTTCAAAGCATTTTTAGTATTGATTTTTTTACATATTGTTCTTAACTCACCAAAATTTATTTCACGAAATTTAAACACATTTTGTGATTCAGGTAAGTCGGCGTGTGTCTGATTTAAGTAAGTAAGTAAGTAAGTAAGTAAGTGAATTATCCCGAACCACAGTAGTTCAACTCTGTGGAAATTCTAAACGACGAAGCTGCAAACTTCTATACCAACCCGGCTAAGTACCACCCCTTCCATTCAACCATCAACTGACAAACGGTACGAAACTCCACGAGGAGACTTACCTAATCCAGATGCTTTAAGGAAATTGAAGGCAATTCTGAAATGCATAATAATAACTAACGATCTTGGCTTCTCAAACAAAGGCTGTATACGACATTGGCGCAAAAAAACCTTCCACAATTGTCAATGCCTAATATATAGATCAATTTGCTTCTCTAATATAGCACGTATTGTAAAAAAAAGAGTAAATAAACGAGTTGCGATAGCTAGGCATACTGCGTTTTGCTATTTAGTCAGTCCCCTTAAGTGCACTTAAGAAATTGAAAAATTTCTTCACCAATATGAGTGGCAACTAATAATTTTAGAAACAGAATCAATGATCCCCCTTGGCCTTAACTGATCATCAGAAACATCTCGCTAATGATATTTTTACAAAAACAAAAGCCATGTATTATTTGAAGCTTAGAAAATTTGAACAAAATTTTGATGAATTCTGAACCAAGAATTTGGTTTCCAAATGTGGAAAAAAAAAAAACTGTAGGGATTTCCAATTTTCGTCGCCTTGTGGCCCAACACAACTGCATCCGGCACTGAGTATGAGGTGCCATACAAACAAGTATATTAGTTGGTTCTCGAGCGGCTTTAAGTAGACAAAAATTTAAATTAGAAGTAACTTTCGCCTTGGATACTTATGTACATTGGCATTTAAACTGACTGGCGAGATATTTCTGTACATGTTTTTCCCTGGTCTCAGGTAATAGCTTAATACAATTTCGTAGAAATAAAAACTACTTCATTTACTTCCGCAACAAGTAAATATGTACAACCATATTTTTAAAGAAATTGAAGAGGAGAATTAAACCAAAATAGACAGAAAAAGCAGATCTTAATGACAAGTTTCACTCAAGTCTCTAAAGAATTTTACCCCACTACATCTACTCTATTAATACGTTTGTTTTTGTTTAAGTCTGTGGCAAGATTTTCCTTCAAATAGAACCCGCACCGTGTAAGTGAATATCTAATAAGCAGAATCTATGAATAGTGACCGCAGGCTACAGAAAAATTCCAGTGTCATTTCTTCTGGGACTATGTTTATTTTTCTTATTATTATTTTTTCATGGAGCTTTTCTCTGGAGCACATACATATGCGAGGTCACGTTTCGCATATCTTTCGCAGTTCTACAATGCTAAGATTAGCAGAGAACCGTAATCCATATGCTTATAATTATATACACGTACAGGATATCGTAAAAGTAATGGTTCAGGTCACGAGTTCTGAGAATAAACTAACGTTTCAATAGCAACGATCAATTAGTTTTTAACATTTCGACAATTAAAAGTAATTTTTGGGATGTCTATTAATTCCATGAAATTTATTTGACTTCCTTGCAATTGTTCTGAAATTAAAATTGAAAATTTAAATTAAATATTATTTTTGACCTCTACTTTTGGACAGTATGGAAATTAAGTTTGAAAGTTTAAGAGTGTTAGAAATATTCCGTTATTACAAAGGATAAGAGCTTTGGAAATATTTCCTTATCTGCCTTTGTGGTTCCTGTTTTGCTGCGTTCCCGCAGGTACGGGGAGCGAGTGTACATCAGACAAATTACAAATTAAATTGCCCGCCCGGGCGTGCAGTTTATATCTGCATGCAGTCCCATGTTGAAAAAAATGGTCAGTTTTTTAGAAAATACTTTATACAAAGTATTTTTGAAAACCAAATTAAGAAATTTTTACATTTCTTGACCTGAACCCCTGTTCTGTGACTATCGACTCAAAATAATCCGGTAAAAAACTGTGGGAATTGGAACGAAATTCTACTATGTATTGAGTATGATTTCATTTCGGTTTCCTACATTACTCGACCGATGTTATCGATGCCACAGTTACAGTACAGGTGTACTTTAGTTCATATGCTGTATCCTTGGTGATAAGTAATCGCATCGTTAAGAAATGATACGATTTATTCAATCTTCGTTGCCTTTGGAGAGAACTGTGCACATGTTCTGTCACTATCACCCGATGAAATACGGCGATAAACGGTGGAATGGAAACCCGAATTCAGTATAATTTTGTTTCGGTTTCCACCGTTTCTCGATCGATGTTACCGATGCGATAGTTACAGGGGTACTGGGTTTCTATAGCTACATGCGATAGCTCTGGATTTCGGTTTGAATTTAACTGGATTTTCCAATGGGAGTGGGAGACCATAAGTATCTTTCAACCTAGTTTATGAAATTTCAACAAAGAAAGCAATGAAAATTAAAATTTTAGTTCTCGTTAAAAGTTGAGTTTTACTATGAGAAACTCGCCACAAAATGCAACATTTTCTAGATTCCACAAATCCGTTTGAAAGAGTTTGGTTTGTAGCCCTGATTTAACTAAGAGTTATTTTTTGAGGATTTTAAAGTTTTTTAAACATGTTCCAAATTTTTTACTTAATTTTACCTTTATACGCTCAGCTATGATTTTTTTTGAACCCAGTGATATGATTTGACGTTCAAAACGAACGTCAAATCAAATAAGGTGGCGCAACTGAGCAACATTTTTCACAACCATGCCTTCTGAGGCGATGAAGGGGACCTATAATGTTGTGCCGGTTGGGAACGGCTAATCGAGAAAGCGGTTTTCATTGCAATGAATTTGCTATGGGAGTATTAGCCAATTCCTCGCGAAAAGTGACACCTGTGGAAAACATTTTTTTTTTTAAATCTTTTGGGATTCAAACCAAGACACTTGCGCGCAACAGGAAGACATGCAATCATTTCGCCACGGGCACCATCAGGTCGTTTCACGTGATAAAGTTATCGACTATTATAGCTTACAGAGCCCCGATGATGTGATTAAAGCAATTTCATTTCAATTCTCACCGTTTCTCGATGATTTGATCGGTGTGATATACATAGAGCATGGGCACTGGTTCTTAGCAAGTTTACAAATGGACTACTACTTTCAAGATGGACTGTATTCATATTCGTAGGAAATTTGTTTGAATTGTATGTTTGGGCTTATCAAATATTCTCAAATATTTTTCATTCGAGGATAAACAATTCGATGTTAATGAATTGGCTTCAAAAAAGCAATATTCAAGTTGCTTGTAATTGTCATTGGAAACTTATGAATAAGACTGAAATTCATACTGGACACGGATATATATGAAAATATTAAATTTTTTAATAAATTTAACTGTAGCCATCGCCTATTGAGGTTGGTTCTTTTTATATTGATTGCAACTCAACGCGCCATGAAATAATCTTGTAGGATGTAGGTTGAATGGCTTTAAACATGCATGCATTTAGTTGATTAAGGAAATATGTATATATATACACTAACTATGATATGTTTGATTATGTATTGAGACAATATTATAGCTAGACACTTATATAAGTTTAATCAGCACTATCGCGAATTTTAAAATTGAAACGCTTCGCCTAAAAAAATCGCTATCAGCAAGAAAATAATTTCTCGGAAAGGGTTTCGCTAGGATATACACTTCGTCGCAACTTAGAATGAGCCTAGGCCTAACCGTTCGCGTACGGGAGTGGTACGGAATCCCCAAAAAAAAAATCCCCATCGGTTAAAATCCCCAAAAATTAAAATCCAACTTGCTAATATCCCCACAGACATAATGCACATGGATGAAATCCACACCTAAGTAATCTTTTTTGCCAAAATCCCCACGAAATCTCCAAATCCCCAGTGTCCGTGTACATCTAAATTATGTGCATATATAGTTTTCAGAAAAATCTCATGAAATTATTTCATTGTGATACTAATTAATAAGTGATAATGATTAACAGTTTCTTAACAACAACTATGAATGCATGACTGCATCCACTTTTTAGTCTGACTTATGTACGTATTCATGGTGCGCAGTGTTCTGTCTTAGTTAAAAGAAAATTAAATTTAAATTAAAATTAAATTTTAAATTTAAGAATGAAGAGAAACTTTTTTTTGAATTTTTTTTTTTCGTTTCATTTAACACTTTGAAAGGGACCTTATTTTCTTCGCATTATTGTAACATGTGCATTACTTTTTTGAATATTTTTTATTAACTTACAAATTTTGAAAATGTATTTTCATTTCAATAGACATAACGATTTTATAAGGAATTTTATGTTTACTCTTTTATTTTTATTTTTTCTTTCAATGAAGCTAAATCTGCACATATAAACTTTACAAATAAAAAGTTAAGCTACGTTCAAATATTCATCAACAATCAAGCTGTACCCTACGCCAATACGGCCAAATACCTTGGGATGAATTTGGATGCAAAGCTAAAATGGAAAGAGCATATCAAAAAGAAAAGGGAAGAGCTCAACTTGAAATATAGAAAAATGTACTGGTTACTCGGTAGAAATTCGGACTTATCTGTCGAAAATAAAATAATGCTTTATAAACAAGTACTTAGACCTGTTTGGACCTATGGAATCCAATTATGGGGCTGTTCAAAGAAAACAAATACTGAAATCATCCAAAAGTTCCAAAACAAAGTCCTTCGTGGAATAGTAAATGCACCATGGTATATAAGAAATAGCGATTTACATCGTATCACACAATCAGCGACTGCATAGTCATATCAACTCTGAAATGGAGTCCGTATTAAATACGAGAGGCAATGTTCGGAGATTAAGAAGAACCAAGCCACACGAGCTAATGGCCTAAAAGTCATGGGAAGCATTAAAAGTTTAAGCTTCCCTTAAAGAGATAATATTATTGAGAAAGAAAAATCTGTTGTCGATCGTTATAGATTGGTTCTGATTATGAGGAGTTTTTAGTGGGTAAGAATCCCACACTACTTGGTATCGAATACTACTAAGTGTCTTTTGAAGATTTACTCCTGACAAAAAAAAAAAAAAAAAAAAAAAAAATTTTTTCTTTACATTTTCCTGAAAACATCCCCAAAACAAATATGTTCAAGTAGTGAATCATGCGATAAAATCGCGCGTTTGGGGATTTACGTTTGGGGCTTTTGGTTTGGGGCAAACGTCACCAACCCTTCGCGTACACCAAAACCGAATTATCGGCCGACATCGGGTCGGAACTACTCGGACGACTTTCTCGGACGATCGCCTGCATACACTGCATCCGATCTAGGACGGTGCCGGTCTGTAGTCTGATTTTGTGAAATTTTAAGTGAAATAATTGTTTTCAATGGACGAATGAAGAATGAAATGAATGAAGAAATTTATATTTTAGAAAGTTCATACCGCCAACTAATCCGGCAACGTCGAAGATGTCGTCGCTCTGTATGGATTAATAAAATATTTTTGCAAAGAAAACAACTTGGCGAATACCACCATCTTTTTGAAGATTTAAAATTACAACCCATAAAATAAATAAATAAATAATAATAATAATAAATTTTAATCGGTTTTTTATGTTGTTGTGTTTTCGAAATTTCAGGTTGGGACACTCTTGTGGTTTCCTGCAATAAAGGCGGGGATGCAGGCTGTGACACCGCTGACGGAGAATATAAAATGTCTTCAAATGGTTGCGAAGCCGCATCATTTTCTGGGGTGGGACTCTCTATTTCGGGCAAGTTTCCACTTAATTGCTTGGGAGCAATTTGTTTTGATAGGAATAATAGTGAGTCGTAGTAAGCCCAAGAAGATTTTTTATTTTCGGCCGCAGCACCAGATTTCCCAGGTCCATTATGTTTGTTGAATTCCTTTCGGAATTGATCCCTTAAGTTGCTCCATTTTTTCTTTACATCTGGAACAGTCAGCTCCATCTCTGAAGACACTTCGGTCCATAGGCTTTTAGCAGTATCTCTATTGTTGTAGTTTTTGGAAAATTTATCCCAGAGAGGTGGCCTGTTGAGTATACAATTTATCAATTTTTCGTTGTCCATATTTTTTTTTCGTGAACTTTATTTACATATTTATTAAATGCTTGAAACCAGAGATGAGTATTTACTTCATATGTAGCAGATCTACTTCATTAATTTATTTTTAGGTAACTGCTACGTAGCAACCTATTTCTACTTCGTTTCGTTATATTTTTTCTAACGCACAAAATTTCATTTATGATGTGCTGTATTGATTCATTTTTTGATCGAAAAAGTCATTTTCAAGGCCCTTGTTCAAACATATTTGAACATGAAACTAATCTTTCGGCACACAACATATTATAATACACTTGAACAGGAAACTCGATCTTGTTCGGTGTAAATATATTTATTGCCTACAGATGCTAGGCCAAATAAAACATTTTATTACAAACATCCCTATTCAGTATCTATGGGCTGTAGAATAAATAGTTTTATGACCTGTATCCTTTGCATGAGTATTTTTAGTTTATGACCCTAAGATAAGAAAAAGAAAGAAAAGAAGGGTCATCCCAATTTTTGTATTAGCATATGTATAGAGATAAGAAAATGTATAGTAATTAGAAAACGTGTATATAAAGAACAATTTGAGAGAAAATAAATTTAGTACCTTACAACTACTCATCGTGTACGTTTTTATTCGTACATTTGGTCCTTCAAGCCAGTATTTATATTTCAAAGTTATCCCCCGCCAGTGGTAAGAAACTTCTTGAAAATAAATCAAAATCAAGCGATCTATGGTTTCAACTGGACATACACCCAGTTGATATTAATACCTAAAGATCAAATAATCAACAAAATTATATAAAAGTTGACTGGCGTAAATCACGGCCTAAACAGTGATTTAAAGCGTACCCGAGGCTATAACAACGGTTAGTAAAAAATAATATTTTTTTTTTTTTTTTGGCGTAAACCACGGCCCAAACAGTGGTTTAAGAGTGAATTAAGTGAAAAAAAAAAAAAGACAAGGTTTTGTATTTTAAAAAGAAAACCATGTCGAAAACTAAAGAGGCACTCTTTATCAAGCAAAAAGAAATTGGCAACGAAATCGTCACAATAAAACGAAAACTGCAAGACAAGACCACTAGAAAAGTGGTGTACGAAGAGCAGGTCAAACGTGTGGAAAATCTATGGAAGGAATTTCAACTAAATCATGCTAAGATACTCGAGTGTGGCGGAAACAATGAAGACGAGTACATCAGCAAAAAATATTTCGAAGGGGTAAGCGCTTTTGTGAATGAAATTCACGAATTGCGCAGTAAAATAAATGAAGATACGGTTAGTTTCACAGCATCTTCGAGTAATGCAACTGCCCAAAACCCGCTAATACAACGGTTCTCCAGAAAGATGCAAGATGTTATGCAGTTGGCAGCAGAAGCATAGGTTGAATATGAGCTCAGCCAAAAGTCGCAGCTTAATTGTATCAAGTACCAACTTGAATCAGAATATCAAGCGGCTTCGGAAGCATACAATAAAATTTCTGTAGAAATTATGACGCCTAAAATCGAGGACGCTGAACAAAAGATGAGAAAGGTCTATTTTAACATGCTTACAAAAATATCAAGACGAATAGACTTGCTGGAATCCAATCACAGATCATCGAAAAAATTAGAGGACATTAAAATTCCAACATTTTATGGTGACATAGGAGACTGGTCTTCTTTTTATGATCTGTTCAGGAAGTTGGTGCATGAAGACGGGCATTCATCCGAAGCTGAAAAAATGTTTCGTCTGAAATCGCACGTAAAGGGTGAAGCTGGTAAGCTCATTCAACACCTTAAAGTCACGGATGCAAATTATACAGCTGCATGGGATCTTTTAAAGCAAAGGTACCAGAATCGAAGACTCTTGTTTTCAACCCAAGTGGACAAGTTACTGGATCAACCTACAGCAAATAGCGATTCAGCAGCAAGCATCAAACAACTTTTGGATACAACAAACGAATGTATTCACGCATTGAGGGCGCTTGACATTAAGTTGGACGATGCCGAACCCATAATAGCCCAAATAATAGTGCGAAAATTTGACAAAGATGGGTTGAAGCAATATGAGCAGAATATACAGAAAACGAAGGAAATACAAGATCTTCAAGATGTATTAGACTTTCTCAGCCATCAATACCAAGCGCTGGAAGCAGTTAAAACAAGAAAACAAGGCGGGATAACCCATCGGAAGGAATATCCAAGACCTTCAATTTCATTTTATGCAGTGCATCCAAAATGCCTTTACTGTAAAATCCAGGGGCATCTCATTCACAAGTGCCGGAAATTTTTGTATCCCGATAATTTTAATCGAAGTTCTTGGGTACAAAATAATAAATTGTGCAAACTATGCCTGAACCATACGACAGATATTAAATGTTCTAATAGTGAATTAAAATGTAGAGATTGTGGTAAAGGGCACAATACTTTAATTCACAGTAAATTTTCTACGGAAGGAAGATTCCACAAAGAAAATAAACCAGAAAAAACCTCTTCTATGATGACAAAAGACGAAATCTCACCAGCAGTGCTTTTGGCAACTGCGCAGGTAAAGGTGAAATCTGCAAGTGGAGAAATGATATTGTTAAGAGCGCTGATTGATCAAGGCTCACAAAAGACTACGATTTCAGAAGAAGCAGCACAAATACTGTCTTTACCACGAATGAAATCTAAAACCGAACTTCATGGTCTTGGAAGCACTGTAGTGGGTGTTTCAAAATCGAAAATAAACTTGGAAATCAGATCTAGACTCCTAAGCACCGAGAAATTCTATTCCGAAGCCTTAGTCCTGCCAAAGCTATCGGGCGCACATCCAGACAACTCATTCAAATATGACATTAAAAAGTGGACGAATTACACACTGGCTGACCCTCGTTTCAATAAGTCAGACAGAATTGATATAGTGCTGGGATGCGACGTGTATCAGGAGATACTGGAAGATGGAATTCGTAGAATCGGAAAAATCTTAGGGCAATCAACAAAACTGGGGTGGATCCTTTCTGGAGTGTTAAAATCATCATCGAACAACAAAAATGTCGTAGCAGCCATGACAAGAGGCATAGAAAAATTCTGGGAACTAGAAGAAATTTCAGAAAATCCGCCAATAGATACAAATGACGTTTGCATACAACATTTCGAGGAAGATGCTATCAGAGATCAGAATGGAAAACTCATTGTGAAATTACCCTTTCAAACAAATAAAGTACTAGGAAATTCACGAAAACAAGCCATGGCGCGATTTTTCAATCTAGAAAGGAGGCTTAACCAAAACCCGTGGTTAAAAAATGAGTACACAAAGTTCATGAACGAGTATTTGGAACTAGGACGCATGACTCCATCGCACCCGGAAAATAAAGGAAAATATTATTTACCGCATCAACCAGTTATCCGTGAAAATAGCCTCACAACCAAAGTAAGGGTTGTGTTCGATGCGTCAGCAAAAACTACTAACGGACTCAGCTTAAATGACATTCTGTTAGTAGGACCTAGGCTACAAAAGGATTTATTTGATATCATAATCAAATGGCGACTCTGGAAATATGTCCTAACCGCGGATATAGAAAAAATGTATCGTCAAATAAAGGTAGCAGAAGAAGATCAAGAATTTCAACACATTTTATGGAGGAACTCTGAAGAAAGCCCTGTTGCAGAATACAAACTTACAACAGTAACATACGGAACAGCATGTGCATCATTTTTGGCAGCGATGTCATTGAAAAGGGCAGCTGATGACTGCGAGAAAGAAAATCCAATGATTCACAAAATAATTAAAAGTGAATTCTATGTGGATGACCTAATGACAGGAGCAGATTCCATACAACAGTGCCAAGCAATTCAAATTCAAGTAACTAAACAGCTTGAAAAGTTTGGGTTCCACTTAAGAAAATGGCTTTCAAATGACAGTGATATTTTGAAAACAATTCCAAACATTGGAAATAATGAAATATTGACCATTGAAGAAAATGAAGCAGTGAAAACACTAGGATTACAGTGGAATCCTAGACATGATGAGTTCTCATTTACATTTAATTTCGAGAACCAAGGATCAACCTCAAAGAGACAGGCGCTCTCTAATTTGGCAAGGATGTTTGACCCCCTGGGTTGGCTGTCGCCTATAACAGTGGTAGCAAAACTATTCATCCAAAAATTATGGATTATGAACGCTGATTGGGATGATGTCTTAAGTGAAGAGCTTGAGAAAGAATGGAAAGAGTTTACGCAAAGTTTGCAAGCCATACAAACTGTAAAAATACCGAGGTGGTTAAGAACGACAAGCAGTATAAAGTGGCAATTACATGGATTTGCAGATGCTTCAGAAAAAGCATACGCAGCAGTCGTGTATGCAAAAACTTGTTCAACAGTGATAATCGTTGCAGGACGAAGTAAAGTTAATCCAATCAAAAATAAGAAGACTTTACCAAAGTTAGAACTTTGTGCGGCACATCTACTAGCAAAGCTGCTTCATAAAGTTGCAAAAGTAATGGAACGTGATGTAGATATTTTTGCATGGAGTGACTCAACTATAACACTGAGCTGGATAAATCAAAGCAAAAATAAAGACAAATTCATAAAATCGAGGGTAGCAGAAATCAAAGAGCTTATACCTACAGGAGTTTGGAGACATGTAGGATCAAAAGAAAACCCAGCTGATGTTGCATCACGAGGAACCACAGGAACAAAACTTTCAAGTGACTGGTTATGGTGGAATGGTCCTGTTTGGTTAAAAGGAAATGAATCCTTGTGGCCGACCCAATGTGAAGTTAATACAGTCAAGGTTCTTTCTACAACAACCCCGACAGATTCAAGGCCCAACGTAATAGTAGAACTATCGAAGAAATACAGCAGTTTTGGCAAATTAGAACGAGTTGTAGCTTACATGTTGCGATTCATTAACATATTAAAAAAAAAGCAGCCAACCAGTAAATATTTGTCGTCAAAAGAACTCAACGATTCCTTGAAAATTATTATACGCCAACAACAAAGTGTTGACTTTCCAACTGAAATCAAGATGTTAAAAGAGAATAAGGAAATTGATGGACGAGGTAAAGTTGGAAGCTTAAATCCTTTTATGGATAAAGATGGGGTTATGCGAGCTGGTGGAAGATTGAAAAATTCTTTACTTCCATTTGAACAAAAGCATCCAGTCATATTAGACAAGTCACGTTTCGTAGATTTGCTTGCTATTAACACTCATTATTTGGCATTGCATGGTGGAACTAGAATAATGGAATCTATGATAAGAAGACGATTTTGGATAATTGGTTTAAAGCATGTGTTAAAAAAGTGTGTGCGACAATGTGCAAAATGTACACGATTTAGTCAAAAGACAGCAAATCAAATAATGGGAGACCTTCCAGAGTATCGTGTTTCGGAGTCATTTCCGTTCACATTTACAGGAGTAGATTATGCTGGGCCCATTCAAATGAGATGCTCCAAAGGCCGGGGGCAAAAGTCTTTCAAAGGTTATGTTGCAGTATTTGTGTGTATGGCAACAAAGGCCATTCACCTAGAAGCTGTTAGTGATTTGAAGACTGAATCGTTTCTGGCTGCTCTAAGAAGATTCTTTGCTAGAAGAGGCAAAAGCAAACGTATATACTCCGATAACGGAACTAACTTTGTTGGAGCAAATAGAAAAATGGATATAGAATTTAAAAATGCAATAAGGGGCAATGGTGCAATAGCTTCAATATTGGAATCCGAAAAAATTGAATGGCACTTTATTCCCCCGGCAGCTCCTCACTTTGGAGGAATTTGGGAAGCTGCTGTCAAATCAATGAAGAATCACTTGAAGCGAATCGTTGGCGACAACAAGCTTACATTCGAAGAAATGACCACTCTGCTTTCACAAATTGAGGCGGTGCTAAATTCAAGACCGCTGTATACAACTGGAAATAGCATCGAAGATGTGGATGTGTTAACACCGGGTCACTTTCTTATTGGACGCCCGCTGTTAGAAATACCTGAATCTATACCACTTGAAGCAAGTTGCTTAAATCGATGGAAGTTGGTACAGAAATTAAAAAATGATTTCTGGAAAAGATGGAAGGACGAATACCTCGTAACACTTCAGCAACGACACAAATGGAAAAAGTCAATTTCGAACTTAACTGAAAATCAAGTAGTTATAATAAAGGACGAAACAACGCACCCCTCAAAATGGCCTTTAGGAAAAGTAATAAAGGTTCATCCATGTCCTGATAACAAAGTAAGAGTGGTCACTTTAAAAGTTCAAAATGGTACAGTTAAACGCCCAATACATAAACTTTGTCCATTGGAAAACATGGAATCAATGGAGGAAAAACCTATTGAAAAGGCAAGTGTTCAGTTAACCCGAACTTGTAGTATCAGAAAATGGAGAGGGCCGTTTACAGACAAGTTCAAGAATCTTAAAAGCATCTTTATTTTTTTGCTGATTATTATGATGAATAAATCGACGACATCATTTAATACATCAACAGAAAGCGGAAAAGTGACTAAGCTGACGAACAACACTGCAGTATACGTGGATACAATTGCAAAAATGGACATTGTTACTTCTAAATGGGACCTGATCATTTACTACAATTTAAATCCTTATTTCGAAGAAATGAATGGAATTGAAAACTATGTTCGTCGCCTAGAAAAAGAGTGTAAGTTACTGACCTACTTTGAAGGATCTTGTAACCTAATAACATCCTCATTGAAAAAGCGGTACTTGGTTCTCAAGTCAAACAACGATTTATTTCTACTAAAAGGTCATAGAAAGCCAAGAGCACCGCTAGAATTCGTTGGGTCACTTTACCATGTATTATTTGGAATAATGGATGAAGACGATAGAGAAGAGATGGAAAATAATATGAAAAACATATTTGAAAACCAAGAGAATCTGTCAAAAGTCATAAAACAGCAGACCTCTTTAATTGATTCAACTGCTAACATCCTTAAAAAAACAACGGATGAAGTTAACGCAAGCTTTTTGAAGATGAATGAACAGCTGAATAACTTTTATCATGAAATTGTAAAGGATCAAAATGCCGAACGTATGGCTCTTTTATTCCATATCATGACAACACAATTGACGATGATGATTGATGATTGTGAAAAGATACAGGAGGCTGTTATGAATCTATTAATTGACGTAAACCATGGTCGAGTCAATCCAAAACTGCTTCAACCTACACAGCTTCAGCAAGAGATAACGCTTATCAAAGATAAACTTCCTTCAAAGCTAACAATACCTGGAAAACGACAAGGAAACGAATTAAAAGAGGTTTATAACTCCATAAAGGCCAAAGGAATAGTGATAGAATCCCGCATTGTCATTAAAGCGGAAATACCACTACTATACAGCGATTCATCTACGGTGTATAAACTCATTCCGATACCATTAAAACGAAATGACAGTTATATCATAACCAAATTTAAGACTGAATACATAATTTTCAATTTTGCATTTAATGGATACTTTCCAATGACACAATCGGAGCTAAATAAATGCACAAAAGGATTGGAAGATAATCTTCTATGTGTTGGGAACTGGCCTTGGAAACCTGCCACAGACCAATCTTGTGAAATGGCGGCAATGAAGCATACAAAGGGGCAGAATTGCGAGTATCAACAAGTTCAACCAGGTAGTTTTTGGGTAGAACTCAGTTCGGGAAATAAATGGCTGTACAAAATATTCGAAGATGCAGCAATAAATCTAGAGTGTTCAAACAAAAGAATCATCTGGATGAAAATACCTTCACAAGGAGTACTCCAGCTAAGCCCAGGATGTACAGCGAAATACAATGGGATCACCATAACAGCAGCACAGCAGTTCAATTCAAGACAGGATATGGAGATAGGAGAAATATCTTTGGTAAAAAATGTTGAAGAAATTTCCGATCACAAAATACAACCATTTAGTGCAGTAACGGTAAATAGCACCAAGGACATTTCATTGTTAAAAGAACAAATAAATAATTTAAGAAAAGAAAACATTAATTTAAAACAGATAAGCTTCCATCATATAAGTGGGCACACTTCTTTAATTTTAATTGTTTTGCTTATAATAGTTTTAATATTGTTCTACCTACGGTCACGTAAAGGGAAAAAACTTAATATAGATTTTAATGTGCCACCTGCTTAAGTTAAAACTATCTGTATTTTTTTTTTGCCCGGCAGAATGTTCAAACATATTTGAACATGAAACTAATCTTTCGGCACACAACATATTATTATACACTTGAACAGGAAACTCGATCTTGTTCGGTGTAAATATATTTATTGCCTACAGATGCTAGGCCAAATAAAACATTTTATTACAAACATCCCTATTCAGTATCTATGGGCTGTAGAATAAATAGTTTTATGACCTGTATCCTTTGCATGAGTATTTTTAGTTTATGACCCTAAGATAAGAAAAAGAAAGAAAAGAAGGGTCATCCCAATTTTTGTATTAGCATATGTATAGAGATAAGAAAATGTATAGTAATTAGAAAACGTGTATATAAAGAACAATTTGAGAGAAAATAAATTTAGTACCTTACAACTACTCATCGTGTACGTTTTTATTCGTACAGCCCTTCATATACCTACCTTATAATTATGTTATAATTTTATGAATTTGTGTTATGTTTCCCTTAGCGGAGAATCTAATTTCATTTAAAACAGAATGTTCCTTTTTATTTCAATATAATAATGTACCTAAATATGTTCCTTATTTATGAATTTGTGAGACTTTTTCTAGTCAGTGTATAATTTCGTTATATGAATATAAGATAAAACGAAAATAAACTTGTTTTGTTTGCATATTTCCTTTTTTTTTTCATTATCTGCTACATTTTTTACAAATCTACTTCGTTTTTTTGGGCAATATGCTTCACTTTTTGAGCTTAGCATTCTCATCCCTGCTTGAAACTTTATAATTCAACACGACAACTGACGAAAAATCCAAACATGTTCGGATTATGCCGGCTTATCGGTTATTATCGGGCGTTATCGTACGTCAACGGACGATGTCGCTTTCAGTGGTGTACGCCCTCTCTTTTCTTTCTATGTGTTTGGTTCGATCGGCCGAGTTCGGCCGACAACGTCCGATCATACTTCGGCCGATGACGGATTTGGTGTACGCGAGCCGTAATGGTTTTGTTTGAATAAATCTCGAGAAGAATTACAATTTTCATTTATAATTTCGAGTAGCTTGGTGAGAAAGCATTTTTTAATTACAAAAATGTCAACTTGCAGATCCCTTGGTAGAGACGATATTTGCAAGTATTTGCTGTCTCAATAAGACTCAAAGAATAATCTAGCTTAGAACAATCAGTGGGCAAGTCGCCATTATACTGAAAAATAGTATGACATTGTCCTCCTGTCAGGGATCTTAGGGGCCGTCCATATATTATGTAAGATGTTTAGGGGGGGGGGGGGGAGGGGGTCGACTGAATATTATAACTTCTTACTATAGGGAGGGGGGGTAGTGAACCTGACATTACGTAAGATATTAAAATTAAAATTTTACCACTCGCACTAAGAATTGATGTTATTGAATAACGCCATCTGTACTTCATCTCTTTAACTGATGAAAATCATATGCTGTCAGTGGGCGCGTTCGAGAACCTATCGGATAGCCTATCTCGGATAGCCGTATCTTGGATACATTTTTGAACGATCCAGATATCTTTTTCCAGATAGCTGCAGACAACAGCTGTGAAATATTAAAATTCGACTTTTGAAAACAGAAAAACATTCAAAATAGCATTGCTAGACGATTATAACTTAGTTTTTTCGATTTCCCATACGTTTTAAAAGACTCTTATGCTAAAATAAATGCACACCAAAACAAAAAATTAACATTCAAAGAAATAAAAATAAATTTTCTATATGTTTGTATCAGCTGTTCGCTAAGGTATCTGAGGTATACCGAAAATTCACAGATAGCTTTGGTTTCTCTATTTGACAGAAATGGTTTGCATCTTTGCTAAATGCTTAACACGTAAACAACAACAACAAGCTATCCGGATACCATTCTCGGACGCAGCCAGTGCCTCTAGACCAGAGAGAAGAAATAATTAGAGGGCAAACCTTTACTTCTCTTGTCGCACTTTTTCCATTTGTTTTTCACAAATAGTTTATGAATCAGTGGTGGAAGCTGTACTCAAAGTGGTAGTAGTGAGATTTTGTGTAAAGTCAATGGTGGAATCTGTACTTAAAGTAGTAGAGGTAAATTTCGATAGGTTAATAAGTATTAACCATTCTGATATTGATTCAATTACTGGAATGACTGACTCTTTTTGTTATTGCAGTAAGTATTGATACTTTTGTAATACTCGTACATGATACTTGGTCTAAAAAAAATGTAATAAAAGAAAAGATTTTTGTAGTAATCGGAGTTTTAATCAATTTTTCTTACGAAAATTCTTACTTAGGGGGAGGGGGGAGTAGTTTCAATCTTATGATGTCTTACAGTGGGGGGGGGGGGAGGGAGCCAAATCATTCCTCAAAATCCCTTACGTAATTTATGAACGGCCCCTTATGCTTGCATAATGTCTATATCTAGATCTTTTTAGTTAATTGAATAAGAATCGAGTGTGATTCTTATTAAGTGTCAAGACACAAAGTTTTTACTTTGTTTCTGTTCATTCAAATCAATAACCTACCTTTCAACAAACAAGAATGTTGCTCAAAGACGACCGCAACCACACACCGCAACCTGATTTGTAAATTTGGTAGGTAAGGTATTAGGCAATTCAAAGAACAACTAATCCATAATTCTATTCGTTCAGATAACTAGCTGAAGAAGCAAAGGCTTACTGCTTATAATTCTCTTGTAATCATTCCTTTCTGATATTGAAAGATACCGGTGTGTTTCTGCTCTCTGTACAAGGCTGCGACAGTTCATAGATTTATTATTTTTGAACTAAGAAGTTCCGAACGATTTTCTCTTGTTAAATAAACAGGGTGGCGCAACAAATCTAAAATAACGAGGGGCCTAACACATCTACAATTGTATTCCGATTCCAAGCTGATAAGTTAGATAGCCTCAAACCTCCCACCTAACAGGCAGGCATGCTAACCATGACCCCACAAATACCTAAAAACCCACTTGTTAAATAAGGAAAGAAAGAAAAAAGAGAAAATATGAAAAAAGAGCAACCACTGAAAATATTTATATCTGCCTTTCTGAACAATTAGTAACAAAGCACTACATAAATTTTTTTTATTAAAAAAAAAAAAAAATAGTAAAGAAGATAAAAACATAAGGAATAAGCCGCTCACTGTGTGTTATGTCAGAACCAGAATCTGAACGAAAAAAAAACAACAACAACTTGTAAAATGAGTTTGTTTTTCACTGAGGGATATTGAAAAAAAAAAAAAAGAAATTCGGTGTCTGAAGAGGATAATACCATTGATGAACAGAGTATGGTAAGCACATTGAAATGAAGAAAACATAATTCTGGATGTACACAAAACATCAAACAAAACATGTTTGGTTCTTCTTATGAAAAATGAGTATTCCCCATATTATGAGCAATGGGCAGCAACTGTGTCTTATAATAAAATTGTTTAAATCACGAAATCAACAAATCAGTGCGGTTTTGTGTTCCCCTATTTTTATTTTAACTAACGTCAGCATAATCAGACAAGTTCAATCCATCAATATCAGACATATACATTTATTACATTCTTGGATCCATAGCCAATAGACTTAAAAGAAACCTACATTAACACCTTTAATTTAACGAAAAATGATAACTCCTTCTTGGTTCGTTATATGAAATCAATATTTTTCTGCCATACATATGTCATCTACTATCTGCCATCTGCCATGTGTGTCATCTGTTATGTATCATCTATCACTATTTGTCGTCTATCATCACCTGTCGTCTGTCATCTATAGTCTTTCGCCTGACATCGGGATTTAGGTTTTAACATTTTAGAATTCCCATTTGGTGTATTTTATGTATTTCATAAAGTTTTTTGAATAAAATATTCGTTTTTCGTTCGTCGGATTTTAATTTCTATTTTCTAAATACATGCCATACATATTTTTAAATCTTTTGTCTATTTTTTTTTTTTGAAGTGAAACTTCTTATGCGACTAGCAAACATGAATGCGTAACACGTTTAACGCGGATTATCGATTGCATACTTTTCGGCACTGCTCGCAATTCGTCATTCAGCCAGACGATTTAATTGTAGTAAAATGTGTTCTTCGGTGGAAGTTTGCATTATTTTCGGACATAATCAAATTGAAACTAGTTCTTTGTTCTTTTTAATGCGTTTAATATATTTGTAATTCATTTCTTAAGAAAAATCTCATTAAATTCTTCAGTTTTTCATTTTGTGCCGTGTGTGTGAAAATCGTGTCTGTGCTTGCAAAATTAATTTCGATTGCTTCATTGAAAGTAGTGTTTATGTTTTCGTTTCTCCTCAAATGAAATAATAGAAAATATTTAATACCTAGTTTTTGACGTGAAGTTTCACTTCTTCCGCGCGGAGAGCCTCCACGCACTATATATATATATATTTTTTTTTTTTTGGAAAATACGAGCGATAAGGAGCTTCGTTCGAAAAAATAAAATTCGTTACAGCAATTTTTTTTTAAAACTGGATTTTATTTTCACTTTTTTTAAAAGTAAGTATTTTTATATGGCAAGTACCGTTATTTCAAGACCTAGAGACATAATTCCAAAAATCCATCTGTAAGCTGTTCTACAGATCTCAAATGCGAGATTTCAATAAAGTCGGTCGAGCAATTTAGGCGAAAGGTAATACCCATATAAAAGCAATTGAATTTGCTTAGTATTCGAACTTGGAACTCCCACGTAATAGGCAGACATTCTAGCCATTTCGCCACGTGGACCAAAAGGTGTTATTCTCACTGTAATTGGACCGACATGGATGGATTAAGTATATGGACCAACAAATGTGGTAGTGTTTTGTTGCAAATATAGGCTTATGTAGATAATTTCCGCAAAGGTGGTGCAGACAGCTTTCGTTTTTAGAACAATATTACTGCTCGAACATCAAATCCTTAGAGTGATAAATTGATTGCTTAACCCAAATTGTTACAAAAGCTCTCACATGACAAGACATTTGCGGTTTCATGTGAATTTAATCCAAATAACCCGTTTGATCAAAAAAGGATCTTGAAATTTCCCATATTTAGTTTTGGAGTTCTTAAACGGCCCTTTAAATTTCATATTTATTTAAAGTTTATCATTGAAAAAAAAAAAAAAAAATCAATAATAATACAATTGCCACAAGCAATCGCATACTTACACCCTTGAACAAAATTTGTGGATTTTGCACAGAATGACCGCAATGACCACCGCAACCCCAGTTATTCAAAAGTCAATAAGTCACATTACTCAAGACTTATGCGATGCGTTATATGAACACCAACACCATAGGAATCAATTTTGATAAAGCCGTTCCAATTGGAAAGTGAATAAATCATATATTTATAGACTTTTGAAATTCGGATAAAATACTAGCTGCTTTACATAAATCCTTGGCCACGCATTTCAACTACCGTACACCGTAGTAGGATTGTGAACCTGAAGTAAAATTGCAGTGGTAGTGGGTTAAAATTCAAATACTTCAAATAGATGCGTGTGGGTTTTGGTTTAATTAAAATTGTAAATTGTAGGGATGAGGCTAAAGCATTATGATAAGTGAAGAAAATAAAAGTTTTAAGAGCATAAGTGAGAGACCTGGGATCCAGTAAAAGCAGAACAAGAAGGAAAATTTGTGGAAAACTGCGCTTAGCTTTTCGGAGGTATATATTTTTTTTTTTTTTTTTATTTATTCATGTATTAAAAGATTTTTAACAAAATTATAAGTTCCCGCGAAACCTTTTGGCTTGTCTGCAGGAGATTGTGTTTCACAGAAATAAAATTTTAAGCAAAATTTTACGTGATTTTACCTAATTACACAAGGTTAGTTAAGAAATAATTATGATTTTACTCATGTGAGTTTAGAAAGAAGTTTTTAATTTGTTTTTTTCTAGTTTTGAAATTTTCAATGTTTACTAAATATCGAGGTAATTCGTTGATGGTTGAAGGGACGCTGTATAGGAGTTGACGTCTTCCGTATAGATTGTAGTTGGTGGGCAATTTAAGCATTCCTTGAGCGCGTCTTCTAGTGTTGATCATGTGGTCGATTGGTCGGATGAATCGGTTGTCATCATAGTACTCCAGTATAAGGGTCATCTTGAAAATTTGCTCAACGTTGAGAGTTTTAAATGTGCAATCATTGTTTCGCGTATTTCCATTATTGATTAGTTTTAAAGCTGAGTTTTGAAGTTTTTGTATTTTTTGAATATGCGTTGTTGCAGCATTCCCCCAAGCAAGTATGCCATACCGAAGCTTGGACTCCACTAATGCATAATACACTTGCTTCAAAACAGGAACTGTGGTATAGTACTGCAAATGGGACAGTGCATATAAAGTCTTTTTAAGATCCATGCGCAGCTTGTCGATGTGTTGGCTCCATAGAAAATGACAATCAATAATCACTCCAAGATATTTGTAGGTTTCTACAATTTCTATAGTTTCAATTGGGGTGTTGGGACAGGCATCATTTTTTACTTCTATTCTGCTTTGTGTGGATTTGAATTGTGGGCTGCGGATGTGCATCATCTTAGTTTTAGAGGCGTTGATGACCAAGCCATTGTCGTGACACCAATTAACTGCAGCATTGAACTCCTCCTGCATTACCATCGTCGCCATATCCAGAGATCTGTGGCGGACCACAATCGCTGTGTCATCAGCAAAGGCGAATGGAATGCCCTTCTTAAAAACGCGAAGTAATTCGTTGGTGTAGAGAATGAATAGGATCGGACCCAGTTTAGATCCCTGAGGAACACCATATTCCACGTACTCTTTCTCGCTCTTCACGTCTTTAATCTTGACCACAAACGACCTGTTGTGCAAATAGTCCATGATCCATTCAGCCATTACTCCTCTTATTCCAATCCTGTTTAGTGCTTGTATCAGTTTTGTATGGTTCAAAGTATCGAAGGCTTTACTAAAATCCATGAAAATGACCAGGACATGGTGACTTTTATTTAAGCTTTCATTGACACAATTCACAAATTCGCTTAGCAGTTTTCCAGTGTTTTTGTTTTTCTGAAATCCGTATTGACTTTTATCTATGAGCGAGTGTTTATCAATAAAACTCTGTAGTCTTGCCAATATAACTCCTTCTAGACACTTTTCAACTGCAGGAAGTATCGAAATTGGTCTGTAATTACTAAGCTGATTTTTAACTCCACCTTAATATATTTGCCTTACTAAAGCAGTTTTCATAGTTGACGGGATTTTAGACTGTGTCAGGCTTAAATTGATTAGTTTACATAGTATTGGAGCAAAAATTTCTATGTTTTTTCTAATATCAGCTATTCTTATTCCATCAATTCCTGGCGACTTATTTTCACCAAGTGACATTACCATACTGCGTATCTCCTGTGTATTTGTAAGACTAGCAAATATAGTATTTTCTATTGTATCACTAATATGGTTCGATGTGACAAATCTGCAGTGGTGAATAATTTGCGATATTTGCGTAGCGAAAAGTTGTGCACATTCGTTTGACAAGTTTTGTACTGCAGTGTTTGGAAAATTTTTTGCCATTATTTCGTCGACATTTGACTTTTTTCTTCCTAGTATTTGATTTATTAATCCCCACGTCTTTCTAGGATCTTTTTTAACCTGAATAAACTGGTTTTTATAATAACTTGATTTTTGGGCTGCTATCAATTTATTGGTTTTGTTTCGGAATCTCTTGTATTCCATTTCATAGCCTTTATTGTTTCTATTGTTTTTCCACCTTCTATAAAGTTCATCCCGTTTTCTACATTCATCGATGAGATTAGGGGTTGTCCATGGGCAATTATTTCTTTTGTTCTTGAATCTTCTAGTTAAAGTTGATCTTTGATATATAGCATCGAGTTTGCTGACGAGTTTGTTGTACATCGTATCAGGATCTTCTTCGTTTAAGACTTCCTCACAGTTTTCTTCACGTATGAGATTATTCACTTTGTTATTACATATGTATGAAGTGTTTACTGTGTGATTTTCTGACGTCGATGTAGTAACAGTGTAGTATAAAGTTGGATAATGATCGGTTATGCCGCTCTCAATCACAGCAGAATTAATTTCATTACCAATTTCGCTTACAAGGATATGATCAATTACTGATTTCGTGCCATTAATCGGATCTACTCTTGTATATTCAGTAATGACATTCGTAAGTCTTAATGAAGCGAGCATCTCCAAATAATCCTTCACATAGCTTGATTCTGCTTCACGAATATTTATATTCATATCTCCCATCACTAAATATTCTTCATTTCTTCCAATTTGTCCTATATTATTTCCCATTTCCTCAATAAATGCTCTTTTACTAAAGCCAGGTGGTCTATAAATTCCAACAACGTATTTTGTTATATTTTCCTCCGTGTAACTTACTTTTATATTTTCATACGATAAA
>OX456985.1:206222217-206314975 GCA_949752695.1 Melanostoma scalare
CTGTGTAGAGTCTTCCCTTCAGCTTGGGGGGCATTTTTCGATCACAGAAGATAGCGGAGTTTTCTCGCCACTTCATCCACCCTACGCTTACTCGATGATTGATGTCGTCATCACAAGTTGCTTCACTATTGATCATAGATCCCAGATATTTAAACTTTTCACACTTGGGAAGCACATTTCCATTCAAATAAATGTCTGGAATAGGCTTGTCTGGATCAGAAAAAGGGCAGCACAGGTATTCAGTCTTTTTAGCACTAATACGGTACCCATTTCCTTCCAGAACATCAATCCAAACTTTTAGTGCTCGTTGCAGGGATGTAGGATCCTCGCTTATGATGGCTCCATCGTCAGCAAAGAATAATTGTTGTACTTTATTGTCCGTTACTTTTCCTTCGAGCAAATAATCCAGAACAGCAATAAAGAGCAGTGGACTCAAGACACTTCCCTGATGTACACCTACTGTTATTTGGAATTCTTCGGTGACTCCAGCTGGGCATCTCACTTTTGTAACTGCTCCCTCGTACATGTCCATAATTATTCGCACATAGGCTTCAGGAACTCCTCGGTGTCTGAGGGCCACCCATATCAGATCTCGTGGTTGTCGATCGAATGCTTTTTCGAAGTCAACCAACACAATATGCAAATCCTCTAAGGCATCTCGGTGTTTTTCCATAATGATTCTTATACTTTGGATTGCGTCTGTAGTTGACTTACCCGCATTGGTCATCAGACAGCCTTATTATTTTCCGCAGTCGGCTATCCAAAACCCGCTCAACGATCTTCATAGTGTGGGACATCAACTTGATCGAACGATAGTTGTCACAGCTTCTGGTATCTCCCTTTCCCTTGTACATTGGAAGAAGAAAACTTTCCCTCCATTGATTAGGCAAACTGTCACCTCTTATAAGTTTGGAGATGAGAATCGTGAGCCATCTCAACACGATGTCTCCCATATTTTTCCAAAACTCATATGGTACCTCGTCTGGCCCAATCGCTTTGCCTTTTTTGGAGTTCTTAACTGCCTCCCTAACTTCTTCGACTGTGACGTCGGATACTTCCGTAAAGTTAGGTGCAGCTGTTGGAAAGTGGCGCCGAGGAAACTGTTCATTCAAAAGATCATCACAATACTGTCGCCACCTGTGGAGAATTTTGTCGTCATCCACAAGTAGCAGTCCTTGAGCATCATTTATGAACTTCGGCGAACGAATCTCCTGCGCATTTCTCCTTCTCTGAGCGGCTATTTTGAAAATGGTTGCTCCCTTATTCAAGTTGCTTTATCTTAGCTCTTGGATTGCCTGATTTGCTTCAGCAGCTGGGGCAGAAATCTCTTCCAGCTCTCGATACAGGCCCTCCGTGCTTTTTGCTTGAAGTTGGGCGCACTTTTTCTTCGCTTCTTTTCTGCAGCTCCTGTATTCCATTTTGAAACGCGCTTTTTCATTTGTATTTCTTGAGGGGCACTTCGACCAAGCTTGGAAAGCTGCTTTCTTCTTTCTAATCACTGCTTTAGCTTCATCATCCCACCACCAGGTTTCTTTAGCTTGTTGGTGGTGTCCTTTTGAGACTCCTAACAGTGATTTTGCTCTCTCTAAGCAGGTTCGTTGTAGGCGATCCCACATATTTTGTGCCGTGGTTGCATTTGAAACTGCGTCGATGGTATTACACAGCTGACTTTGCATATACGAAATGAATTGCTGTCCTTTGGTTTTCTCCAGATTGTACCACTTGATTCTCCTAGGAGCCTTTGTTTGTTTGACTTCCTTCACCGCATCCGTAAAAAATTCTGTTAAAAGAAGACGGTGTTGTTGAGCGGCAGCTTCTCCTAGTATCACTTTGCAGTCTTTCACCCGAGATTTCATGTAATTGGTTACCAAATGGTAATCAATCTGGGTTTCATTTCCTCCACTGCTGTAAGTGATAAGGTGTCGGTCTTGTTTGATGAACATGGTATTTAGTACGATTAGACCGTATGACTTGTACATATTTAGAATATCTTCACCTGGAGTGTTCCTGGTGCTGAATCCCAAACCTCCATGGCAGTCTTCATAATCCTCGTTTGTCTTCCCGACATGTCCATTCAAATCTCCTCCAACAAACAAATACTCTTCTTTTGGGGTGTTCTTAAGTAGGTTATGAAAATCAAGCCAGAATGCATCCTTTTCCTCTTGCTCACACCCTATTTGGGGAGCATATGCACTGATTATATTCCAGACCTTTCCTTCCATCACCAATTTAAGAGACATCAAACGGTCACTGGACTTCAAATAATGGTCGATTATATTTTTATCTATACATATAATAAAAACGTAACAGTTTGTTTGTTTGTGCACGCTAATCTCAGAAACGGCTATCCTATCTAGATGAGGTTTCAGTAATATATTGTGGTAAGCTTCACTTAGCATTTAGTTTTTATTTCATGTCAATCGGTTGATAAATAAAAAGTTATGCCAATTCCTGCGGACGAAGTCGCTGGCACACCTAGTAATCAATAAAGTTCTTGAATTTTTAAAGTAATAATATTACTTCTCCTTTACTTTTTTTGTCTTGGTAATGCTATATTTTTCCGTCCCGTAACGAAATTTGAACATTAGGAGCCGATAAATGTTACAAATAACATCTTTTATTTTCCCGATTGGAGGGGGGGAACCGGACCCGAAACCCCGGAACCGGAAGAAAATTGTAAGTCCCGTCCATTCCCATAAGCATACGCTTCAACGAGGTATTATGACACGATATCGCTGGAGCTGGTTTATAGTCAATTATTTTTGAGTAATTCGAGCTTAAATTTTTCCACTACTTTACGACCGAAATTGGAGTTAACGCTCTTAAAGTTGTGGTCACCAATTCCGAATTTTTTTAATTTGCAGACGTTTCTAGTCCTTATACTTTACCATTGTGAAAATGTTAAGTTTACTGAGTAAATTGACAATGCGCGCGTTCAACTTGTTGTGGTAAAAATTACCATTTTTCTGATAAGTGACTTCTGATCTACCAGAAGTCGAAAAAAGTTAGAATATCTGAAAAACTAAATTGCTTTGAATTCGAGCAATGACAGTTAGATGATTAGTGAAAGAATGCGTTAACAACTTAAACTCAAAGATGTCAACTACACAGAGATAAATCAGAGGATCAACTGAGGGAAGGTAGTGAAATTTTGTCCACGTGCTTAATTAAACCATGAAGCCTATAGTCGCCATTTTGTGGGTTGGTTAAAAAAGTGAACGTGTTTTCGCTATTTTGAGGTCGAGAATGTGAAAGCTTCATTCGAAACTGCAGGAATTATTTGCTATCAAAGTGATATCTACATTGAGAGTCCCCGTAAACCATAAATTTTCTATCGGCCGATAGTTTGGTCGGGCTTATAATCAGTATGAAGATGTATGCAAGTCCGCATACTACAACGATTTGGTATCGGCCGATAAATTAGTTGGATGGGCTTCTCAGCCGCGTTTAAACTAAAGTATAGGCGAACTATCGGCCGACTGCTATATCGCAAGCGCGCACACCGACCGATTATTTAATCCCCCAATGGTTCATTCCGCTCCAAATTTGGGAGCCGGGAGGTCGTGCATATTTTTTTTTTTCTATTATGGGGCTGTCCAATTCTACTGAATCGCTAGTTGTAGAAACGTCAATCGTCGGCCGACTGTTGTCTAGTCATCGCACTCACCACCAACTCAACTGTTTAGTTTGGGTTGGCGCTAACAGCTCAACACGACTGAACTATCGGCCGGTAGAAAGTTTGTGTTTTCCGGGGATCCTAAAAAAGTAGAAATAATGGAACTCATTTGTAGCTGGATATAGCGGTGAATTCAAATTAGACGCTTACTATGGTTTCACTACCACAAAAATATTTTGAGAACGTTTCGGGGAAAGGGTATACAACCATTCATAAGACCCTGATTAGCCCAGCCCCCCAACATTACAAATGCCATCATCATCGATCTTCGATATACAATTTTGAGAAGAAAATGCTGCAGTAAAATTGAAATTTTTGACAAATACAATTAAATCTCTTCTGCGTATATTGCTCAAACCTACCTACGAATCAGCTCAACTATTCAAGGTGATGAAAGTCGTGTTCAAAGAATTAGTGCAGCCAGGAGTGATTGAAGGAAAAGATTTTTCTGTTGCTATCATTTTTGATTAATAAATCATTTACGTCACCGAAAACTTGAAAACCGAGAATTGTTGTAGGTACCCCTCTTCCCCAACCAACTAAATTAATAAACTCTATGTTAACTTCACAAGCATACTTAGTACAAGTTTCTTAATGAATGGCTTAGGTTCCATCTCACACACTATACTCCCACTTAAAACTGATTCATATACTGGACTAAAAACCCAGATTATACAGTCAAAATCAAAATATTATCTAACGTCACTTTAGTAAATTCTGTTTTTTGCTTGAATTCCCGCCACTTATTCAATCGTACATATGTGTGTACTTTGTACATACATATGTACATGTTGTAAAATGAAATCTACCTTTTTGTAAATTCGAACCCTATCCTTGTAAAATTGGTCAATTCAGTTTTAACTTAATCAAATGACTGGCTGGTCCTTGAGCTTCTTTTGAGCGGGTTTAGGATACAGATTGTAGATACACATGTGCATATACATATGTATACATATGTTATGTATGTATGTATGTATGTATGTGTGTACATATGTATGTTTATAACCCCATATCAGTTCATTTGATCTGCTTGTCACTTTTCCATTCTAGCAAAAAAAGATGATCCATCTTCAAATCAATATACTCTTTATCCATGATAAGCATAGAAATTGGTACAAATGTAATATGTATATGTTCTTTTAATGACTGAAAATTGTTTTTTTTCATGCATATGTATGTTTATGTTTGTATGTATGTATGTATGCATGCATAATCTACAAATGATATTTAAATCTCTCGGGCGGAATTCATGGCGTAGGAGAAACAAATTGCTAGTAATCGGATCTGTGTCGGATCGGTGACTCTACTCCCATCTCTATGAAATAGTCTTGCCTTAGGTGCCGTTTGTGAAACAAAAAGGTCAAAGAATATGACGTATTATGAACATCGGATTGTTTTCAGGAGTCGCTTGAACTCTAGTCTCAATAAATAAAGAAAAAATCTTTGCGATAGGTCAATATGCTTGTAAGCATATCTCAGAAGGTATAGCCTCACTGTTTATATGTCCCTACAATCATTTGGGTTTCAGTCTCCCACCCATTTCGTTTGTATAACCTTCCCAACACTTACAGCATAGACAAAAGAAAATGGAGAGACTTACTGTACCGTGATTCTTTACTTTAAACCCTCACATCGTCTTTCTGATTCACCGAGGCAATGCATCCATGGAATATATTTTCCATTTTGTTGGGCCTTGCCTAGCTTCAACGGAATTTCATTGGCGATGCTTTAACTAATTCAGGTTTGAGTATTTCGAAACACTTATTAGTTTTTAAATCTAAATGATGGCTGGAATGTTTGCTACCACAATGAAGTTGGTATATTAAGTTACAAGAAAAAATTTATTGTTCAAGGAGGTTTTCAAAAAGTTTTAAATTATTTAGTACCTAAAAGCTCGCTGTAATATAACGAGACTAATGAAATTAATTCAACTTATTGAGAGCTTTCTACGTTCAGTGGCTTCACAGAATCACAATCACTTTAGTTAAGGTGGGCACAAAACCCTTAGTAATTCAGCTTAACCAATTCATTAAACACACAAAATATCGTAGTTCAAAGTTAAAAGCTTAGTTAGAGGCGATCGCTGGATCACACAGCTCATCCTCTCAATGGCTGCAATTATATCTAATCAGTCGCGTCTGTGTATAAGGTGTCTAAAATGGGACACTTCCGATGCAATTATCGATCATGACTTAGCTCATGCAGTCAATGGTCAAAAGCAGTACAAAACTTCACAGTTCGATGAGATGAAACCATGCCTTCAAATAGCACTATTTTTCATTGTGCTGTTAGTTTGTACTAAGACTTTGAACGTTTTTATACATAGTAGTAACGTCTGCTCTGTAGATAGTGTTGCCAGACGGACAAAAATTTTGCTTTTTTTTTGAAAATAAAACTATGTCTTTTTTCTTTATTTGCAGTTAACAGGGGCCTGTAACACAAAACCACAAGTACTGTAATAAAAGCGAATTATGTTAAGTGTAAAAAATTTCTGTAGCAGAAATATACAACTTTGCTTATACTCGTTAATGTGTGTAATGGACGAAATCCCATAAATGGGTCCTGACTTGAAGATTTCTATAACTTTGTGGAACAGGAGGCAGGTTTGTTCATTAAATTTGACCTAGGTTTCTTTGATTACCTTAGAGTTTTCAAAAAACCAGGTATTTCGGTTCTTTAGAAACGCTATGCCACAAAATCAAAACCATACTGTGATTTAATGGAAAATATATGCCATTTTAAGTCCTCCCCTGCTACCCTAACTCGTTTTATCTAAAACCTAATGCTACCTTAGGGTGAGAACAGGGTTCAAAAAAGCTTAGTTTGACGTTCAGCGTGAGATGGGGTTTCTTATAAAAACGTTGTGGGGATTACAGGGCAACCCTTTAAGACTTTACACAGCAGTTGTCCGTCCAGCTCTGACATACGGTTCACAATGTTGGACAATGTACAAAAAGTATGAGAGCAAATTGACAGCAGCCGAAATGAAGATGCTTCAGATGACAGCAGGAGTAACAAAGCTTGATCGAATTAGAAGTACTAAGATCCGTGGAAGCCTTCATGTCAAAAGTACCATCTTGGACAAAATTCAGCACGACCGGCTCAGTTGGTATTGTCATGTTCAAAGGAGAGATCCGCAGAACCCCGTCCAAAAGGCAATATCGTACAACGTTTCAACAAATTCGCAACGAAAAAGAAAAGGCAGGCCAAAACACTCCTGGTACAAGCAAATGCAAAAATAGCAGCATTTGGTTGGCCTCAGATATGGAAAAATCCAAAACCGGGAGGCTTGTCGACGCTTTCTGAGGTCAACGCGGCGTACCCCACAGGCGGATCACTAGTGTGAATCAAAAAAGTGGGAGAGTTGTGATCGCTTCAAGATCACTACTCGTAACGCCGGAAATGGAAAGAAGACAGGGCAACCCCAAAACTACTCCATTATAAACATTATAACTAATTCTATAAAAAAGTAAACCTCAGCAAAATCAGTTTATTCTTTTGAAATGTGCATACTCAAATAAAAATTTTGCACAATTTTGTATAAAAATGTCATTGCACCAGCAGTCAATTCTCAATTCTGTTCAATTCTTTAATAACAGCTTTTGCAATGTGTTGGCACATTCACTAAACTGAGACCATTTCTTTCGTTCAATGAGTATTATTCAAATTAAATATCATTAATTTATTGTCAATAAAAGAGGAACAATACGATAAATGATATGAAGTAGGATAGAAAGAAGCCAAAGAACTTTGCCTTAGAATTACAAACAACCGAGGGTAAAAAGCCCAAAATTGGCAACATTTCCAGACCAAATAACAATACTCAGGTGCTAATTTTCATAATTATGGATAAAATTGTGTTGAGGGGTATCATTTTTACGGCTCTTTTTTATTCATTCCCTTGAATTAGCATGTATTTGTACACAAAAAAATGCTTTTACAGTCGAACAATCAATAAATTTATGCAAACATCTCCAAATTACTGACACCTGGTTTTTTGGCATCCAATAAAAAATAATCAAATTTTAGCAAAAACAGCAAAAACACTGTACCTCGCAGAAAAAACGATATAATACTTGGCATGTATTGCCATAGCTATATTCATTCTTGGAACCAGTCCATACTAGGAGTGTTCAACAAGCATACGTTGATTAATGATGCCAATAACTATTTCTGAGAATAGGATAGCTTCCAACACTACCTACGGTCGAATGTTAGACACCATCTCATTAGCTAGTACATCTGTAGGTATCTGACTTTCTTCCCACACCTATTTCTGACCATCTTCTCACACCTAAATCTGACCCTCTTCCTCTGCAGATCCTTCTCCAAAAAAATTATGGAATTCGGAATTAAAGTGCATGGAAGCAGAAATCCAAGCCTCGTAGTGAGCTAATCAAATTAAAACGTGTTGTTTTGTGATATTTTCTTTTTTCTTTTTAATGTCGATGCTGATTGATGAAACACCTACGTTCTACAGTTGTATCCAGTTCAATATTGTTTCGATGAATTTTCCAATACTATTTCCATTTCTTATTGCTTCAGTCCAAAGAAATGAAATAGTAGGAGTAAAAGGGATCAACTTCTGGAGAAAATTCATTAAGCAGAGAAAAAGTTTACATTTGGAATACATTAAAACAATTCAACAGAAATTATTGCTTAAATACAAAGCGAACGGGCGATTCCGTATTTTGCAAGTGGTTGTTGTCATTTCAAATTTGCTTCCATCACATACCAGCCCTGCAGATTACGAACGAAAAGGATTCCCAAGGTTGATAAAGACAGTTACTTTGGAGAGCAATGGAGATGTCCTTTAAATTTTAGTATTACGAGTATTTCCTCTCTTGTCGGTAATTCTTGTTGTGTAACAGCTTTTCAGTATCATAGTCTTAGATTCCCATGCGGAATGAATTAATTTTATTTAATTCCACTAAATCACATTGTTCTCAACGCTTTTAGAAAAGCTTATTTCAAACCAGTGAACAAAATACCTTTCTTCAAGAGTTTTTTCACTCTTAAGTACTCAGAAAAACGTGTCACTGTCACCATTTAGCGAGTTATTAGTTGTTAGTCAGCAAAAAATATAAGTCTAACACTTTTCAACAAAACACAAAAATATATCAAAATTCTTGGGCAACTTTTATACAACAAAATTAGATTACTACATACATAAAATTAAATATTATGATGACAACTATCAATCAATAGTCATGGGGGTGGAGCTCTGGTTCAAATTAAGAACTTCATTTTACTTACTTACTTACTTACTTACTTAAAAATCAATTAAATTTCAATTTAAGTTTAAGATTTTTATCGTAAGAGTAAGAGGTTCATTCAAGCCATAATTAGTTCAATAATGAGGATAGTGAAGTAATTCCAAATTGCGCAATTCGTATGAACCCCTCCCCCCCTTCTCGGTAGTTAAAACTTATTCATAAACTTATGTTACAAGCTGGTGGATAAAAACTAAGTCATTATTTATTCGATGCAAGAAGAGTAGCATCTAGAAACGTTGAATACGGTGCTCATACGGTGGAAGGTCATAAGAATCAATCCAAGGAAGTCCGTTGAGAGGAAATCTAATAAATCTTTGGTGAATACTTTCTATTTCAGAATTGTGAACTGCATAACAAGGAGACCATATTTAAGAAGCATATCCAAATGGGGTCGAACATAACAGTCAAACAGTGAAAGAGTGACGTAGGAAGAAGTAAACTAATACGCCCATCTTTTAGTAAGCATAATATGGATTTTTCTTTACTAACAATCTAGTTGATATGTAATGTAAGGTCTAAATCTGAACTGAAATAAACACCAAGGTCCTTAATACTTACTTAGGTGGGCATTACAGTACGGGGTGAACCTGGGCCTCAAGCAACATCCTTCTATAAAGACTTCGATTTCGGGCGAGCTCTCTCCAGTTTTGCACTCTAAGTCGGTTGAGGTCTTCTTCCACTTGATTACATAAGACGAGGTCTTCCCCTTCCGCGATATGCCTGCAATGTGCTTTCGAAAACCAGTCGAGCCAGAGCGTTTGGGTCCATCCGCTCTACATGGGCCTCGCGATGCGTACTCTTCTGGCTATGCCCATTGCTCATGTCGCGGTACAGCTCATACAGATCGTTTTGTATCTTCTTCTTCACACATTTTCCTCGCATACGGGACCAAAGATCATTCGGAGAATTTTTCTTTCGAAACAACCAAGGGTTTCCTCATCCGCTCTCGATAAGGTACAGGGTACACGCTTCCGCGCCGTAAAGCAGGACTGGCATGATTAAGGTCTTATAGAAAATTAGTTTTTTTTTCTAGAGAGGGTTTTGTTTCTCAATTGCCTTCTTAACCCAAAGAAGCAACGGTTGGCAAAACATATTCTTCGTTTGATCTCCGCACTGGTGTTGTTTACCGTGTCTATAGCGGCTCCTAGGTAGATAAAGTCCTGTACTACCTCGAAGTTATGTCTGTATATTGTAACGTTTTGTCCAATTCGACGATGTTCGGTGTCCTTGTTTGAAGACAACATATACTTCGTTTTGCCCTCATTAACCATCAAACCCATTTTTGCCGCTTCTGTTTCAATGCTCGCAAAAGTACCTATGACATCGCACTTCATTCTTCCTATTACGTCAATATGGCGCAAGTGAGTAATTGTATAGCATTTTGAAAGATTGTTCCTCTGGTGTTGACGTTTGAGTTTTGTACAATCTTTTCAAGCATGACCGTGCGTCGTCTTGCCTAAAACCTTTTTTGATATCAAAGGTTTCGGTGAGTTCCTTACCGACCTTGACGGAGCAGTGTGAATTCTCTAAAGTCATCCTGCATAGTCGTACGAGGTTTGCAGGAATTCCGAAACTAGACACGGCTCTGTACAGCTCGTCTCTGTAAATTCCGTCATACGCGGCCTTGAAATCGATAAAAATATGGTGTATATCGATATTATTATATTTATGTATGTGTATATACTATATTATTAATACCTTGCATAATATTTGCTGAGATATCTAGTAATTGAACAAAGGTGGTATAGGTTTCTTTGTAAAAGTTACACTTTTACATTTGCTTGGATCAATAAACGATCAATCCATTTTAACTACACCATGTGGCAAAACTGTCAACATCGAACTGTAAAGAAAAGATGATAAAAAATGAAAATTTTTTATATCATCAGCCAAGATAAAAGTTTTACTTGACGACACGCATTGCTAATTACTCGCAATAAAAAAAAATTACACAGACTCAATAGCGAAAAAATTGCATTTGCCTAAAGAAAGAACACTGTTAAAAATGTATTCTTTATAGTTCTCCTTTCAAGGGCCTCCCTATTTTACGGTTAAATTGTATGTGACAAATAGTAAATTAGTAATGCATCTATACGAAAAGAAAATACAAAATGGAGAGAGTAAAAAATAAAAAAAACATCAAACAAAACTCGTAAAGAGCACTACGCTGATAGAGAATAAAAGCAAAATGGGTCCTGCAATTCAGCCTGTTTGTATGTCGGTGTATGAATAAGCACACCTCACCGCTTTATTTGATTTTCTTCAATGATTTGTGGATACATTTTCTGTTGAAATAATATACAAACTTTCTGTAATAGGTTTATCATCCAAGTTCATCAAATTCTATGAGAAAATGCTTGAAAAAAATCATGCTTTTGTCCAGAATGGTCAAAATAAATCTAGAATTTTTAAATGCCAATCTGGTGTTCCTCAAGGCTGTGTCTTAAGCCCTTTACTATTCTCACTATTTATTAATGATGTTGAAAATCACATCCCTGGTGGTATCACTATAGGTGATGTTAATATTAAAGTCCTTCTTTACGCTGACGATCTTGTTTATCCTGTCTGATAGCCCGCTTACTCTACAGCTACAAACCAAAAGGCTACAGCAATATTGTGATAGTTGGGATTTGAAAATTAACAGCTCGAAATCTAAAATTATGGTCTTTAGATCACGCAACAGATCTTTAAGTTATTGTCGTAACTGATGGACTCTTGGGGATGATATCATCGAAATAGTGGATTGATTTAAGTATCTTGGATATATTCTCACATATAGCCTGAATCCACATGCACATGTTAAAGAAAAAACGAAAGCTGCTAAAGTAGCTTCGAATAGCATGTGGAAATTTTTTTTTTGTAACCATTCCGTTGATCCAGCATCAAAATTTAAAGTTTTCAACGCTACAGTAAATAGTTGCCTTTGTTATGGAAATGAAGTACATATATAGATATGAACATATCTGCATAGAAAGATTGCATAGCTCGCATAGACGAGACGCTATGTCAGCAATGCATAGTCCGAGGTACTTCTTCGACATCAAGTAGTGTTTATCGACAACTAACTTTCTCTTTAGGTGAGAAAAACTATTTTAGAGATGAGTTTTCAGTTTCTCAAAAATAAGTTTAATTTTCAAAGTCAGAACTGAAATGCTGAAACTGAATTGTAGACCTCATAGATCTGACTTAAATCCTATCTGTTCGCTTTGCAATCTCGGTCAGAACGAAAACATCTTACATTTTGTAGCATTTTGTCCAATTTTACAGGAAATACGTAGACCATATTTTTCCACAAGTTTTCTTTCGTTAGAAGAATGTATAAATATTCTAAATGGTAGCCGTGGTTGGAAGTCTCTTAGAGCATAGGATACGTTTCTCACGCAAAAAAATATTGAGATGATTATTTGAACATTTTTCGAAACAATAAGTCTACACCACTTTTTGAACTATACATATAGGGAAAAAGCAAGTTATTTTCGTTTTAGCTAATCTAAAAGCCCTTTGATCTATTTTGTTTTGACTAAACTAAAAGTCCAGAAATTAGATTGTTATGTACATAAGAAACATAATATTTATATACATACATTAAGAATGTTCTAAACGTGTATCTTATACAGCAATAGATTTCAACCTTAATCAATTTATTTATTTTTTGTTTTGACTAAACTAAAAGTCACTGTTTGTTTGTTACTAATTTTCTTTCTTTTTAAATAAATTAACTATAAACTTAGCACAAGTTTGTTAAAACTTTCTCGTTGTATTTTAAAATTGTAATTTCCTTACGGCAGACGGCATACTGCCATGCTTTCTAATAAATTATATTTCTTTACAAGTAGTAGTAGTAGTAGTAGTATGTTTTATTCAAATTTCAATTGTATAATAATAATACATAAATTTCATACCAATTTCCTTATTTTTATATCTTTAAAGATTGGTTTAAATAACAATGTAAGATATTTTAATTATTTTTAAAACAAATTTACAACAATGATTTTCGTCGTCTGTCGCGATCTATCGCCAATTCTTTTACAAACTCTTGATTTCTTTTTCAATTTTTTTTTTTTTTTTTTTCTAATAATTAAATTTGTCGATCAAATTCTGTCGATATTTGAGGGCTGTTTCCAGATATTTTATAAGATGACACCAATCCCTTTCTCCTTCCAAGAGACTGACTATGGTGTTCTCATCGAGTGTCGCGGTTCCGAAGCAGCTTCTGCGTATCCCTCTTAAATTTGGACAAATTCCCATAAAATGCATGTATGATTCTGTTTCATTCATGTTGCAGAGTGAACAAATCGTATTTTCTTGTACTGTTCTTGATGTTCCATTTAGTTCCATTTAGGCTTATGAGTCCTGTCCTTGCCTTGAATATCCATCTCGTTACTGAGATTTTTAGTCCATCGCCGACATAGCTCCTGCCAACTTCGTAGTTAAGCTGATTGTACAGCCCATGATGTGATCTCGTCAGATTCGCTCTTTGAAGTGCCTCTTGGCGATCTTCGGTAACAATTTTTTGAGTTGTGTTCTCAACAAACATATGAATAAGGTTCCTGTTTGCCACAAGTTCTTCTAGGTTAGTGAACCCAAATTGGTCAGAAGAGTTTTGCCAAGCTTCGAACCAATAAAGTTGTTTTTCCTCAACTCTCCTAGCCAATAATTTTGGTAGTCTGTTTTCTTCATAGCAATTGAAAACTTTTCCTATATATTTCATGTGTCATCGCATCGTAAATTCGAGAATGGGCTTCATTTGGCATTCCAACGTTAGCGCGTAGTTTGTAGTTACTCTTGGTAGGCCGAGAACTTTAAAAAAAAAATACCTTTGTAACTTCTCCACTTCTTCATATTTTATGTGTCCCTAGACCTGTGCTCCATATGTTACGACGGCTCAGGTGATTGCGTTGAAGAGTTCTATCTTTAAACTGAGTCTTACATCCTTGTTGGCTATGAAATTTGACCATGTCAAATTCAAACCATGCCTGGCCAGCTTTGTCATTTCCTTAAAGTGTTCGGTCAAACTCAAACTAGGGGTCAAACCAAGATATTTATATTTTGTTACGACTTCTATTTGTTCGTTGTTAAGCTTCCATTGTTCCTGTGCACTTAACCGCCCTCCTCTTTTTCTAAATACAACAATTTTTGATTTTTCGATGTTGATTGTCAGGTTCCAGCGTCTGCAGTACTCAGCAATCCTGTCTATCATTCCCTGGAGAACAGTTGCATTATCAACCATGAGCACAATATCGTCTGCGTACATGAGTAAGCGTATCAGAGTTCCATTCACGTCAATCCCGCCACCAATATAGGGCAAAGAAAAGGGGGCTAAGAAGACATCCTTGCTTTACGGTCATTGATGTTTTAAACCACTCCGAAAGTTTCTCTCCATCCCAAACCGCTGACGCAGTGTCTTCATAAAGGTCTTTGACAACTTCTAAAATTTTCTTTGATATTCCAGACTTTTTTAACTTGTACATGAGAGCATTGCGGTCAATGAAATCAAACGCAGCCTTAAAGTCTATGAAGAAGCAGTAAACTTTCTTTTTTTCATGCATTTTTAAATTTATTATGTTGAACAAATTGAAAAGATTATCTGCATCTGCAGTACTTTGGATCTTTTTCTTCTTTCTTTTTCTTTTTTCGTTGTTTTCTTTTTCTTTTCACCTTTTCTTACAGATCCAACTTATAAAGTAATCGAAACAACTCTAAATAACAAAAAGGAAAAAGCTGAATTAACAATGAACAAACTAATGAACAACAATGTTAAGAAGATGGCCGAGGAAGAGGAAAACCTCCTCCTCGACCCATTCTCCAGCTTAGGTATGGAAGATGGAGCCAGTGGTGAGGCTATCATTGTTGATGACATCAGTGATGCCAGCTCCATAGCGGACTCCGATACCTCAAACCTATCGTGCGTGTCCAGGCGGAGTAAGATCTCCAACTGTAAGCGCACGGTCAAAAGGCTGGGGAAAGTTGACTGGAACGAAATGACTGACATTGAACGGAAAAGACTCCATAACGCACGAGCCTTTTTAGACAGGGAGAACTTGGCAAAAGACGGGCCTACTGCTAGTCTAGCACCAAGCCCCCTGAAAGGTATGACCGACAATACTGACAAGACTAACCAAAACAAACCGCACAACACACGAGCCTTTTTGAATAGGGAGGGCTTGGGAAAGGATGGGCCAACTGCTAATCCAGCACCGAACCCTCTCTCCCTTCTAGGTAAGAGTGCTAAGACTTCGATGGGTCCGCCTGCTCCTTACGCTGATAAAATTCAGCCGAAGGAAGGGCCAACCCCATCTATGGCTGGTGCAGGGACTACAACGAATACAAGACATAACACGAAGGACAAACAGACAGACCCTAAAGTACGGAAACACAGCGGAACTTCTCACCCAGAAATGGGAAACGAAGTCTCTGCTGAGGGGAAGGAAGAACGGAAGCGTGAAGGTAGTGTAGAAGGCCATAGCCTTCCGCAAGACCTGAACGTGACTGAGGAATCCAACTCCGAAAATCCGACACACAACAAAACGACGCGACGGACAGTCTGGCAACTGTCATCGACAGAAATGCCGGACAACGACGAGCGAGGGTCCTCAGTAAAAACGAACTACTACTGAGACAACGACGCAACGCGGAAAGGACCATTAGACGCCTATCGAAAAAGAACCCCGACTCCTTAACGGAAAAGGCTAAAAGGGCTCTGGTCAAGTCCGAACAAAGACTACGGACAGTGACACCAACAGACATAACAAAACGAACTGGACAAGACCCGACAGACAAAAAACGAGCTGGCTGCGGAGCAAATACCGGAACTGGTGAGGTGGCCTCACTGCCCCTTGTCGACACCGATATGCCGAGCTGCTCAAAAAGAGCAAGAAATGCCAGCTCCTCCCCAAATAACTCCTCACCCAACAGGATACCTAAGAGGATGAAGACCTCCTCAGTCCCTGCTGCAAAGGGCCACCCAGTCGCTATCGCCGACTTCGGGAAACCCGATCGCAGACTGAGTGAAGACGAATGGCAGTTACTTGAGCTAAGAATCCTGGAAGAGGTAAATGAGGCGATCGTTAAGAGTAGGCAACCGCCACTCTTCGGGGACCTCACTACCGTCCATGGTTTCAAGATGATGAACTGCGAAAATGAATGGACCCTTCAATGGCTCCAGGAGTTTGTGAAAAAGGCGGCAGTTCCCTGGCAGAATGCCGATTTACGGCTCGTGACTGCCAATTAGATTAAAGATCTAAACCGACCAATAGGAAAACTGTTGGTCAGAGGCCCCGCTATTCCCCGCGATCGGCTAGAAAGGTACATCCTTTCACTAAATGCCGAACTTCTGAGCGACCAATGGAAGATCGTGAATGTGGAGAAAACGGAGACATGCACTGAAGTGATTGTGAGGTTGACACACAACTCCATACCACTTCTAAGAAGAGTCAGCTTCAAAGTTCGCGTTGGCATTACCCGATGCAAACTCTGGCTGATAGTTAGAATCAAAAAACAGTTTAGTAAGGCGTTGTATAAAAAACAAAATATGCAATGGGATTGAAGTTAATACAAACCAATCTCCACCATAGTAAAGCCGCCTCCGACAACCTGGTCTACTTCATGGAGAGTAGACAAATTGATGTAGCCCTTATTCAAGAACCTTGGGTCGCGAGAGGAAAAATTAAGGGCCTACACTCCAAAGAACTCACGCTGTACAAATCCAACTTTGTCAGCCCAGACAGTAACCTCAGAACATGCATAGTAGCTAGAAAACAGTTAAATCTTTTTCTTCTAACTACTTATAGCACAAGCACAATAGACCAGACCGCAGTAAAGATGGAACGCGAAGGACTCCCATCTGTAATTATGGCTTCCATCTACAAGCCACATGATGGAATTGAAGGACCACCAGCGGATATTACTCACCAACTGGTAGACACAAGTAAGAGTAGACTATATATTATTATGGGCTGCGACGCCAACGCACACCATGTGCAATGGAAGCACCGACACAAATTCTAGGGTGGAACTTTTATTTGAATTTATTTAAAGAAACAATCTTTTGGTTATCAATAGAGGTAACACACCTACCTTTGTTACAAAAAACCGTAAAGAAGTACTTGATATTACCCTCACAAACAACTCGGACACTTGTCCAGTAGCGCAATGGAAAGTACTAGAAGAAATTTCTTTCTCAGACCATCGTCTGATAAATTTTATCATTCCCACAACAGATCGCATAATCAAACCATTTCGTAATAATAGACGAACAGATTGGGCTACCTTTAGCAGGGAGGTAGACGATAATATAGATTCCCTCAATACAAATAGGAACCTTGAACCGCAAAGCCTTGATAAGTTGACTGCAGAACTCATAGGGATTCTGAGAAATGCCCTGGATAAAAGCTGTCCTCTGATCACAACGGTAAAAAAGAACAATAAACCAATTTGGTGGAATAACGAGCTGAGCAGCATTAGGAAAGAAACTAGAAGACTTTTCAATGCTGCCAAACGGACCGGCTCCGAAAATGACTGGGAACATTACAAATCCAGCCAAAGGAAATTTAAAAATGAAACTTAACGAGCAAAACGCTGCTCATGGAGAAATTTTTGTAGTGAAATTGAGTGCACGAACAAATCGGCCAGACTACGGAAAATCCTCTCCAAGGAGACCATACCGCTTGGTTCTCTGAAGAGACCGGATAACCACTGAACTGAATCCCCGGTCGGAAGTCTGGAACATCTGTTCGATTCGCACATCCCTGGATGCAGCCCTATAGAGAACAGTGAAGCAGAAACCACTAAGTACTCTAGACACGAAATCCCGACAGATATCGTAACGGAAGAGAAGTTGGAATGGGCTATCAACTCCTTCTCCCCTTTTAAATCTCCGGGTCACGATGGCATTTTCCCTATGATGCTTCAAAAAAGCAGAGAAAAAGTCATCCCACATCTCAAGAACATTTTTGAAAGTAGCCTCATATGGGGTTACATTCCCAAAATATGGCGGGAAGTTAAAGTCGTTTTCATACCGAAAGCCGGCAAACCCAGCCATACAGAAGCAAAAGACTTCAGACCTATAAGTCTGACCTCTTTTATACTGAAAACTTTTGAAAGGTTGCTTGATTTACATATCCGTAGCTTTATGAAACCGGAAGTAATATCCACCTTTCAACATGCTTACACAAAAGGAAGAAGTGTGGAAACAGCACTTCACTGTGTAGTAAGAACCATAGAAAAAACCCTGCAAGATAAGGAATACACACTGGCAGCTTTCCTGGACATTGAAGGAGCCTTCAACAATGTACAAAACAGTGCAATTAAGAAGGCCCTAAATGATCTAGAAGTAGAAGAAACAATCACAAATTGGATCATGTGTATGCTAACAAAACGTCACATCCACAGTGAACTGGGAGGTGCAACCTTGAAAAAGTGTGTGTCACGAGGAACCCCACAAGGAGGTATTCTCTCACCCCTGCTCTGGATCCTGGTCATGAATGAGATCCTCGTAGCTCTCAAACATGATGGCGTGAAAGTGGTTGCCTATGCCGATGATTTAGCTCTTCTGGCGACGGGGAAATTCCCTTCCACTATTAGCGCACAATTGAATTATACACTTACCAAGGTAAGCGCTTGGACAAAAAGGTGCGGCCTTGCAGTTAACCCCCTCAAAACAGAGCTGGTACTCTTTACAAATAGAAGAAAAATACCTACTTTTGAGTTACAAAGACTAAATGAGACCCCTCTTAAGATCTCTGATCAAGCCAGATACCTGAGAGTAGTTTAAGAAACTAAATTGGGGTCCCAATATACAAGAAAGACACAAAAAATCTATGATAGCACTGTATTCGTGCAACAGGATTTTTGGCAAAAACTGGGGACCAAATCCCAAAATCATACTGTGGATGTATACTACCATTGTTGGACCTATCCTATCTTATGGCAATTGGTCTAGTGGAAGGCGCTGGAAAAATCCACGCATTTAAAAACCCTAACCAAAGTACAAAGATCAGCCTGTATTTGCGTAACTGGTGCAATGAGAACTACACCAACCGCGAGCTTGGAAGTAATCCTCAATCTCACACCTCTTGATCTCTATGTTCAAGAAGAAGACTAAACCAATGTAATGTTTGGAAAACCAGCCAAACAGGACACGCACAGATTTTATCACGATACGCAGATAACAACATCTGCACGGATTACATAACTCCATACCTGGACTTTAAAAAATCCTTCACAACCAGCTTCCCCAATAGACAGGATTGGGAGAATGAAACACCTTACCTGAACGAGACGTCTATATCAATCTATACCGACGCGACGGTTCAAAAATGAAAGTTGGAACAGGGGCAGGTTTCTTTTCAGAAAGCCTAAACCTACCCAGTCCATTCAGACTTCCAAATCACAGCAGCGTCTTCCAAGCCGAGATCTTGGCAGTTACAAACGCTGCAAAACAGGTGTCCATGATGGCGCTATCACATGCTGATATCACTTTTTTCATTGATAGCCAAGCAGCAATAAAAGCGATTTCTGCCACTCTTGTCAAATCAAAGCTTGTTTCTTGCTGTCGCGAAGAGCTAAGGGTTCTTGGCACGCAGCATAACGTTAGACTCTGCTGGGTTCCTGTTCACAGTATGGTATACCGGGAAACGAAAAAGTGGACGAACTAGGGAGAAAAGGATCATCACTTGAGCCTTCTCTCATTGATCAATCAATCAGGATTCCACCCTGCGAAATTAAACAGATCATTGGCAACAAAATAATGCGAAAATCCAATGAAAGATGGGAATGCCTAGATTTCTGTGTTACTTCCAGAAAACCATTGTCGAAATATGATAAGAAAGAATCTGAAAAGCTGCTATCATTGAATAGACCTTCATTGCGAATGCTAGTCAGTATCACAACTGGACATAACCTACTAGGTTATAAAAAAGAAAATGGGTCTTCGCACCGATGACCTATGCAGAGGATGCAATGACGAAGATGAACATGTGGATACAACTCACTTCCTTTGTCAATGCCCAGCACTCTGCCATATTAGGAAAAAATTTCTAGGCAATTACTTTTTCAATGAACTAGAAGAATTATCAGACGCTTCAAAAAGCAGCCTGTTAAACTTCACTAAGGCCACAAAATGGTTAAATACTGACCAGACATAAACTCATAGGTTTCTAGGACGTTACAATACGCCAGGGTATCACAATGGATCTACATTCTACATTGATCTAAGTGTGACGGAAATAAGATCAACCGTAAGCCCATTCTATCTGACCTAACCTGCAGTACCATATCCTTCTCTAAAACCGGCTTGATATTCGTTTAAAATTCCATATTCCTTTTCCCATCTCTGAAGTCTTGCCAACAGAACACCGGCAAATGTTTTTGCTACACCGTCCATAAAAGATATTCCTCTGTAGTTTGCCACCAAATTACAGTCTCCTTTTTTGTGGATGGGGAATATCAGTGATTTTTTGAAGTTTGGTTCTACCTTTCCAGAAGAAAGGATGTGGTTGAAAGCTTTTTGTAATATGTCTATAGCTAAATCTGGTGCATTTGTGATGAATTCATAACGTACTCTGTCCTGTCCTGGCGGTTTATTGTTCTTCGTGTTATTCAAGAAGTCACGTATGTATCTCCGCGTTTGAAATAGCTCCATCTAGCAAATGGATACTTGTGCAGGAGGTTATGTCTTCTATTTCTACGATGCACGTTGGTGGATTAAGAAGGGCATGGAAATAGTTCTTGAAAGTATCGCCTGTTATGTTGTCACCCTTTGTAATAACCTGTAATTCACCAGAAAATAATTAATAACAAACACCTCTATTCGGTTGACAACACTAAACTGAAAACTATTTATTATTTTTGAATAACAATCTTTCACCATGACTACACAGTATCTATTTACTATATAGATACTTTGCAACCTTAATCAATATGATACAGTGTATCTTCTACTGACAAGGTCGCCACATCCCTCCAATATTTTTTAGCTTAAGCTTCAACCCTAAATTCCTTGGTTCGGTGGTGTCTTCAACATTGTCGCTAGGATCATGGATCGATGTATCCAAAATACCTTCATTATTTGATGTCTCACTTTCCGTTTGAACTAGAACTGGAATTTTCTTTACATGATTTAAATTCCGCCTGAAAATTCTACCGTCATCTCCTTGTACAACTGCCTCATTTGGGTTTCTTTCAATCACCTTGAATTCAGTTGAACCGAAAACTGTTGTCAATTTGTTTTGCGGAATAAGGTTACGAAGTAAGACTTTATCGCCAATGGAAATATCTCCTTCTTTTGCACCCCGAACTGTATCTCCTCTCTCCTTTCCTTTTTGTTTGTTTATCTTGTCTTAGTCTCTTGCCTCTGAATCTAAAATAGCTTCGCTTACATCATGTATAGAGGGAATTTTGTCTCTAATCGTCCTATTAAAAAGAAGCTCTGAAGGTGATTTCCCCGTTGTACCATGTGGTGTCACGTTGTACATTAAAGTAAAATTCTGTACTTCTTTTTTATAGTCCGCCCCTTTCTCATGTGCGATTTGCAGCCGCTTCAAAATAGATTTATTCATATTTTCAACTTCGCCATTAGCCTGTGGCCAGTAAGGAGGTGAAGTTATCAGGTCAATATTGTTCTTGATACAATAGTTTTTAAATTCACTACTCACAAACTGCTTTTATAGACCTAGGATATCCCAATCTGCAGAAAATTTCTTCCAAAATGGCAATTATTTCTGAAGAGGTAATTTTTTTAACAAATTTAGTTTCTTGATATCTTGAATAATAACACTGTGTGATACGATTTTTCTAACATGAATAAAATTACGTGTTTTGAGTTCCTTATTCCATTGCTGAAAACATTGTCTGATAATATGGGTGTCTAACACGTCACGTTTCTAAGTAATAGTGTCAATACTATTTGCGTGTGCCCTCGTAAAAAACAAAAGATCGAACGTCGTTATTGATCCAATCCGGATCTGATCATGATAATAAAACAGCTTTAGATCATCATATTTTTTTATTATTTCAAGTTGGTAGCTGTGTGGAATTCGTTCTTTCAAATGACATTTCAAACAAGTTGCAGAGTTGCCCTACGAACAAATTTTTAGTGAATGACTAATTACAAAAATTCAAAACGATGGGGTGCAGAATGTCTTTAAAAATACATTTCTTGCATTCCCATTTCGATTTTTTCCCACCTAATCTTGGAGTGGTAAGTGAAGAACAAGGTGAACGCATTCACCAGGACATTAAACAGATAGAAGAGCGTTATCAAGGAAGATGAAATGCTAAAATGTTAGCAGATTACTGCTGGTTTGGTAAAAAATTTTTCATCATTTTCGTTTTGGAATATTTGGCTCATTTCTTCTTCACTTGTAAATATACATAACATTTTTTTTTTAATTAATAAATTTAAGTAAAAAATATAATATACAATTTTGAAACTGTCTTTACTTATTTACAAGGTGTGCCAGCGTCTTCGTCCGCAAGAATTGGCATAACTTTTCAATGTATCAACCGATTGACATGAAATAAAAACTAAATGTTAAGTTAAGCTTACCACAATATATTATACATATATTAAATTCTATCTAGATAGGATAAGACGTTTCTGAGATTAGCGTGCACAAACAAACAAACTGTTACGCTTTTATTATATGTATAGAAGATATAGATATAGATAGATAGTACATCAATTTACATATCATAACTTTAAAACGATACGTGTTACAAAAAATCTGTTTACGTTTTTGAGTTTAGCAGGTCTATTTTGATAAAAAATAGCAGTTTCATTAAATGTTAGAGCACAAAAACAAAAATTTGTCACACAGTGTAATCAATGATTACAAAAGCAAAATCGTGATTTGGTAAAGGGCCCAATAAATCCATTGCAACACATTGCCAGGGTCCGTCCGGCAAGGTATGTCGCTGCATAGGCACTGGTGGAGTCGGTCTTGAAACTAAAAGGCAATCGCGACACAGCTTTACAAATGATTCAACTTCCCTGTCCATCAGTGGCCACCACACTTTTAACCGCAGTCTCCGCTTCATTGCTGTCTCTCCTGGATGGCCTTCGTGTCCCAGTTCTAATACTCTAGATCGTAGCGGTTTTGGTATGACAAGCCTGGAGCCACGAAGTAATATGTTTCCCAAAGTACAAAGTTCGAACCGAAATGGAAACAACTTATTTTTATTACTGGCTGTCCAATCATCTCTCTTGATATTTTCTACAGCTTCCATAATCTCTTGGTCATTGGCGTTTTCTTTTACAATTTCACTTATTGTAAGTGCCCGTGGAACTACGTTTTCGATCAGTGCACATACACTGTACTCACAATGTCTGTCGAAAGAATCCGTATTCTCAATCTTGCATAATCTTGACAATGAATCTGCAATATTCGATTTTCCTGCCTGATAGATTACTTTATATTTAAATGATTGAAGTCGTAGAACCCATCTTTCGAATCTAGCAGGTGGTTTGGAGGTAGGCCTGAATATAGCTTCCAAAGGTTTGTGATCCGTTACAAGCTCAAATTCTATTCCTGCAAGGTAATAATAAAATCGTTCAACTGCCCAAACCAACGCCAAGCTCTCTTTTTCAGTCTGGGAGTATCTCCTTTCCACTGCAGAGAGACTTTTGCTGGCAAAAGAAATTACTTCAGGATACCCTTCATGAAACTGTAAAAGAACTGCTCCTAAAGCAACAGGGCTTGCATCAGCAACTAAACGAGTGCGGTTCTTGTGGTTAAAATAAGCCAACATCGGTATTTTAGCTAGAGACGTTTTTAAACGCTTGAACGCATATTCTTCTTTCTCACCCCAGGTAAACTGAATATCTTTTTTTGTAAGCTTCCATAACGGTTCAGTAGTATCTGCCAAATCTGGAATAAACTTTCCTAAATAAGTGACAAGACCCAAAAAACTTCTTGTTTCTTCTTTTGTGTTTGGTGACCGAAATTCCAAGATTGTTTTAACTTTGTCGGGATCTGCACTTATTTCAGCCGTAGTAAGAATGTGGCCCAAGAACTTCAATTCATAAGCTTTGAAAATGCACTTATCTCTGTTGAGGGAAACGTTCATATCTTTAAAAATTTTCAACACTGACCTTAATTCTCTGTCATGTTCCTCCTCAGTCAGTCCAAAAACAATTACATCGTCCAAGTAATTCAGTGCATTTTGACAGGGAGCCAAGATATTTTCTTTCGTCTTTTGGAATATTTCAGGAGCTGAATTTACTCCGAACAACAACCGTTTATACCGAAACAATCCTTTATGGGTAATGAACGTTGTTATTTCTCGACTCTCTTTAGTCAGCTCTAGTTGGTGATATGCATTCTTAAGGTCTAAACGTGATAAAAATTTTGCACCTTTCAGTTTTGTCATAAGTGTGTCGAATGTAGGGAGCGGATAATTTTCTCTCAAAATGGCTGCGTTTGCTCGGCGCATGTCTACGCACAACCTAATATCTCCATCCTCCTTAAAAACTAACACTATAGGTGAGATCCATGAACTTGGACCATAAACAGGCTCGATAATTTCCTTTTCCAGTGCCTCTTTAAGTTTATATTCCACCTTTTCTTCCAAAGCTGACGGAATACGGCGTAATGGTTGCTGTACTGGTTTAAATGACTTATCAATAGTTAATTGTACTTGTATTCCTTTCATCTTTGGAAAAAACCGATTGTCTTCTAGCTGATTTACGTCAACTCCTAATTTTAATACTTTTAATTTAAGTGCAGTATCACGCCCCAGAAGAGACTGTGTACCGTTCTTAATGACATAGAATGATGCCATCGATTCATTGTGGCTGTCAACGCTTATGGGAGCCTCAAAAACAGCTCTTATCTCAAGCATCTCCTTCGCTGCGTATACCCTGAACTGATTTTCCGATTCTGTTCGAACGATAATCAATGTGGGTGATTGGCGCAACTTTTCCCAGTCTTCTTCTCCTATCAGATTGAACCGTGAACCTGAGTCGATGAGCATTAAAAGTTTTCAATTTCCTATGAAACAGAATATTTTCCCACTTGAAGGCTCTGCATGATCTTCTGTGACTTGGAAACAGTAGTGCTCTTCATGGTTATCACTTGACTTTTCTTTTTCTACAAACCTTATATTTGATGGCCCAAATCTTTTTTTCTTATGGGCAAACCCATCACCAAAAGGGTTTTTCAACTTGTCGAACTTTGTCCTACATTTCTTAGCAAAATGACCTGAAAATCCACAACTATTGCATTTGCTAGTTTTAGCTGGACAGTTAACACTAGTTGATGAGTGACCCATTCGCCCACATCTCTGACATTCCCTATCTTCGTTTGGAACGTTTCGTTTATGAGCCGGCTGGATGCTGTTGATCCCACTTGACGACGGAATTATAACCATCGACTCTGTCTGATTTGCAATCTGCTCATGTACTTGGCACATCTCTAGCACCTCTTCTAATGAGTGTTCCTTTTCCAATAACCGTTTCTTTAAATCTTTAGAAGCCCATGCATCTATAACCTTATCTTTTATATTTATATCAGCAACTTCTTGTTTGGTTTCACCGAAAGAGCATTTAGCTGCTTGATTTCGAAGCCGTAATAGAAATTTATTGAAATTCTCCCCATCATCTGGCTTGATTGTTCTGAACAGATGCCTTTCAAACGTCGAATTTCTCTTTGGAGAAAAATAATAATCATTCAATTTTCTTACCAAAATCTTGAATACATCTTCAGCAGTATCGTCCTCAGTAGTAGCTAAATCGACTAATGCTCCAGGGATATTAAAAATTACCTCTTGCAACTGCGGTCCTCCTAGATGCAAGAGTTTATTTTTCTTTTTATTTATTATTATTATTATTATTATTTATTGAAATAGACATGAATGTACAAAACAATACTTAAAAGCTAGTAGCTACCAGGGCTTTTAGCTGAGTTTAAAAAGAGTAAATGTTAAATATTATTATGTATGTTAAACATTTTTAAGATTTTGAATACATTTTTTATATTATGTTCGGAAGGAACTAAAAGGAGGTTTTTTAAATTGTTATTGAAAAGTCTTTTGCAAGTTCCGTTGATTTTCGCGCAATCCGTAGTTAAATGGTTGATGGAAAGCTGGAGGTTACGTTGGCAAAGGTGGCATGTGGGTGGCGGTTCCTTGTTAAGTAGATGGCTGTGGGTGAGCTGGGTGTGTCCGATTCTCAATCTGATGAAGCATTTGTTCATGATTCCAGAGGTAGTGGTTGGATAGACAGCTGGGTTGCGATTCTGATTGATGGAGGAGTAGTGGTGGTGATATTGGGACCAAACTATTAGTTTCCGATTATTCAAATATGAACTAGTCAGTTTCGAGACATCTTGTGTTGTGGGCTGATATTTAGAGATAGCTTGGTTGTTGTTCTTAGCAGTTAATTTGGCTTCTCGATCTGCGTGTTCGTTTCCCTTTACACCAAATGTGCCCTGGCACCCAAAAAATCTTGAGTCGTTCTCCAAGTTTGATGACGTTGTCTCTAATTTTACAAATGAAGGCAGATCGGTTGTCTATGTTTTCGATGGTTGAGAGACTGTCCGTGCATATCACTGAGTTTTTCTTGGATTTATACGCTATTTGTGTGGCTTTGAGAATGGCTAATGCTTCGGCAGAGAAGATTGAGAAAAATGAAGGTAGTTTTTCTGCTGCGAGAAGATTATTGTTCGAGTCAACAACAGCGAAAGAAGTACCTTCCTCGCATTTAGAGCCGTCGGTGAATAGGATACTCCAATTGTTTTCAATGAAGGGGCTCAGTAATTCGTTAAAATGTTGACGATATACCACGTTAAGAGTGGAAACTTTTTTAAATCGAGCGAGGTCCGTATTAATAGATTCCCTTAGAAGTAGCCAAGGAGGGTGATTATTAAAATCTTTTTTCTTAATTTTAGGTTCAAGGCCAATTTTTCTCGCAAACATTAGAGTTATATAGAGAGCTGATGGCTTTTTTGGTGTCTTGGACCGTTGTATGATTTTGGCTGAATCGGAGAGAATCGGGGAGTCATATGAGTCAAGAATTTTGCCTACCAGTCTTGCAGTAAAGATTTCTTTTCTTTCCTCGATTGATGAAAAACCTCCCTCTGCGAGGATATTCTTTATTGGGCTGGTTTTGAAGGCTTTGAGGCTAGTTCTGATTGCAGCGTGATAGGATGATTGAATTAGTTGGACGTGAGATTTTGCACATTTGCCATAAATGATGAGGCCATAGTCTATTTTTGATAATATGATTGATTTTGTGATGTTGATTAAAGAGTTGGTATGAGTCAAACTATTTTTTGAAGCTAAATATCTTATGATGTTAAGCCTGGTAGCAAGGTTTATACTTAATGCTAAACAATGTTCCTTAAAGCTAAATTTACAATCAAATATAATGTGAAGGAGTCACAGCCAACGACCTCGTAATGAAATGCTCTATTATTACCATTAACAGGTTGTCAACCCTCGGCTGTACCTCGATATCCGATCCTCTCACATTCAGTCAAATGCATTACACTTGACTTGCATGTGTATCCATAGAGTGCATTGTACTCGGAACAATATGACTCCCAACGGCAGGCCACTGCCAGCCGGCAGAAGTAATAAGGGATCATATTGCTTTGACTGCATGCGCTCTGTATATGTCACAGCAATAGTCTTTGGGTATGAGCATTTGTTTATGATATAGGTCATTGGCGCTCACCCAAAAGAATGTGATGATGAAGCGTTTTAATCGGATATCGAAGTGTAGTCGATTGTTCGATAACCAGAATTAGAGCATAGTAGCTTTGTATAAATAGGGTATGAATTTGGAAATAAAGTTGTATTGTGATCGTGGAGTCGATCCGAAGAACACTCTAGTCTTATTATTTGATATATGGCTGTTAGCCTAAAAGTATAAGCTTGGACGTTCTCTTCTTTAGTCGTCTTCGGTACCACCCTCAACTTTGCAGTTAGTGCGAAAGAGGTTCGAGCGAAAGCAGTGAATGCTAAGCGATTGGTGCTGAAGTACAAGCGACTTCAAAATAATTCCGAGTATGCTTAACTTATTTACAGAAGGGATTGTGAAATTATTTAACTCAATAATAGGACAAGAACATGTAAGTTTTCTACAAATGTGTAAGAGGCTGCTTTTGCTCAAGGAAATTCGAGCCCCAGAGTAAGAGCACCAAGAGTTGATTCGTTCGAGGATTTCCTTGAAGGAGTTTTCTGTGCGAGTATTGTCTTTAAATTTTGAAAGTATGTAAAGATCGTCTGCGTAGAGCGTGTGGTCAATACTCTTAGATTGCAAAATTATTTCACTTATATCATTGTAGGCTATTATGAAGATTATCACTGAAAGTGGCGATCCCTGGGGTATACCTTTATTCAGGTTGTAGATGTCTGAAAAGGTGTTATTGACTTTAACTCTAAATTTGCGATTAGTTAAGAAGGCTTTGACAAAGCTGAATATCTTGGGCCCAACTTTCCATTTAATTAGCTTGTTTAACACGACATGGATACCTATACGGTCAAAGGCTTTCTCAAAATCAATGGATAAGATCTAACAATTTGCTCATGCATGATAACAGAGATATAGGTCTGTAGCTTTTTGTTTCCGTGGGGTTTTGGGGATGGGAACTAGGGTTGCAGTTTTCCATGTTTGTGGAATCACACCAGTGTTTAAAATTTTGTTAAAAAGCAGAATTAGATTTTGTTTTATTGCTGGCGGAGCATTGCGAATCATTGGGTAAGAAACCCTGTCGAAACCTGGGGTTTGCCCTTTAACGGAGCTGATGCAGCTTTCAAATTCGATGACATTAACCGGGGATTCAATAGCTTTGGCCGATGGGCTAAGGTGAGTTGGAGAATAAGTGCTATTTATGGTTATATATTTAGATTCACGAAATGCAGGGGAGAAATTGGCGTTGTGAGAATATGAGGACCAACATTTGGCAAAATGATCAGAAATTTTGGCGGAGTCTGTAAGAGGGGCGGATGGAGTCGTTATGACTTTGATGGTGTTAGGGGAGTAGTTGCCAGTGAGGGTCTTTATGTCCGACCATATCTTTTTGGTTGAAGTTTTCGGATTGATACATTCTGTAAACTTTTGAAAGCTTTCGGCCTTGGATAATTTTACATTTTTGCGAAATATAGCATTAGCTTTACGGAAATTAATTAAGTTTATATCGTTCGGGTGTTTTTTGTAAATCTTCCAAATTGATTGCTTCTTATTACGTAAGTCGTTTAGCTCAGGGTTCCACCACGGAACGAATTTTTTGTGGAATATGTTTTTAGATTGCGGAATTGATACGTTAGCAGCTGATATTATGCATTTTTTAATAAAGGCGGATTCTTTGTTTACATTATGGGACTGCGTTTGGGCTGCGATCAAATCGTTGGCGATACGTTGAAACACTTGCCAATTAGCACGTTCGGTTTTGAATTTCGGAATGGGTTTAGTGTGAAGTTGTTGGGAACCTAAGTTGATTGAAACCATGATTGGAAAGTGATCACTTCCGTGAAGGAACGAGTTTCTCTTCCAGGAGGTCGAAGGCAGGAGTTGCGGGGAGTGGATCAGTGATTTCTTCTGATTCCAAGTAAAGGAAAAATGATCGATACCACTTTTCCCATTCTGACCTCATCAAAGACTTATCGATGGTCTCACAAAGAAAAGGTTTTATTCCAGAAGCGCTCATCGTTTTTCTCCTCTTTTTATGTTTTTTTTTTCAGTTAGCAACTAAATATAACACGGTTCCTGCAATTTAATGCAATTACTTAAGCACAAATATATCCAATTGAATGGTCATACCTTTCGATTCTTGTATCGCAATTTAATGACTTGGTCAACAATTGAATGTAACCAGAATCGAATTTTTATCTTTTTTTTTTTAAAAATCTTCCTTGATTGCAATTTAATGCCTTTGGTCAACAATTGAATGTAACCCTAATTGAATTCGCAATTTAATTCTTTTGGTCAACAATTAAATGTAACTCTCAATCGGATTTGTTAAAATCGACGAATTTTCTCTTTTTGTTCTGGAAAAAATAGATTAATATTTTATTTCATCCTCGTCGCCAATTGTAATAACCTGTAATTCACCAGAAAATAATTAATAACAAACACCTCTATTCGGTTGACAACACTAAACTGAAAACTATTTATTATTTTTGAATAACAATCTTTCACCATGACTACACAGTACACAGTATCTATTTACTATAGATACTTTGCAACCTTAATCAATATGATACAGTGTATCTTCTACTGACAAGGTCGCCACAACCTTCATAAAGTTATTTGTTTTAAGCTCTTTGCAAGTTTCTACCAGTCTTGTGTGTTTCTTACCATTTTAAGTTTTTCTCCCAATGTTTCGTAGTATTCTTTTTTCATGGTTTTGCAGAGGGCTTTATATGTTGTGTTACATTGAAGATATATTTTTTTTGTAGCCAGGGTGTGGTTGCTCCCCAGTTTTCTTAGCCAAAAGAAAGATTTTTTCCGAGCACATTCGCAAGCTTCATCATACCATTTTTCCTTTCCGGCAGCTCTTTGGGTGTACCTCTGATCTCCAACGACAGTTTTTTTTAGCATCTGTAAGGTTTTGGCTAGTCCATTCTGTATGTTCTGTAGCGTTGATTCATGCAGCTTTTGCGTATAGTTATTTTCGAGATTGCTGGTCCATCTTAGTTTGGGGAGTAGTTTCATCTCTACATCATTTCCTTACTATAATATTGAAATATGATTTGAAAAAAAAAAAAATAAAGAAAAATTGAAAATTTTCTGTTGAAATCTCAAATCTTGCGTACTTGATTTTTAAAAAACTCGTTTTTCAAAATAGTGAAAAACAAAAAAATTGTTTAAAAGAAACTGGTTAAACAGTTTTGATAAAACTTTCACCGTTTATATTCATTAGCCGCAACAAAGCAATGCCATTACTGTATTTTCACTAAATACCTTAAGAATATTTAACTAAATTTTTAAGTGATCATGTACTCAGCCTCAAGACAAACAATCGCAAGCTCTTGTGACCCAGTGGTGCCAATTTTTTGTATTATCAAAAGCGAAGCTTCCACAAACAAGTTGTGTGAATAATTTGGGGATACACGAAAGCTTAGAGATCGGTCTGTAGTTGAGGATGACCGATTTAATACCTTTTTCAAATACAAGTGTAGGAAAAATCAGCAAAACTGAACGAAGTAACAGAGTAACATCAGGGCCAGCAGAGTAATCATCATTTAAAGAAGAAAGATAGCAAAGGACTGTTTCTAGGTGAGTTGGTACACCTCTAAACTTTAAAGACAATCAAATACAAACTTAAGGTAGCTACGGTCTATTTCAACAAGAGAGTTTGAGATAGAATTACAAAAATAGTTAACTAAAGCGATGCAAATGTTAGAAGTTTTTGTTAAGGTGACATTCTTTTTCTTCTCTAGGTTTTCTTCTTCCTTTTGTGAACTTTATTTAAGATCGTCAGTTCCAACAGCGTCGGAGGTAAAGAATAAACCAAACTACTGAGCCGAATTGAATAACATTGGGAGCAAAGATCGTATGGAGTCTGAGAAATGATATAGGTCATGCTTCGTCTCCATATTCGAACGGAAAAGGTACGAGAATGGAAACATAACTGAATTTAGAAAGTACTGGAGCAATATCAAAAATTCTTTCAGCGTTAGAGTAGGTACTACTATGTTCCGGAGTATAATATTTCATAACGTAAAGTGAAACACAAAAACTGATGAGCACATTTCCAAAACTCTTTCATAATTAAAATGATTCTATACTTCTCAGTATCATAGATTTAATTTCATATAAGTATTGCAAATTCGATGTAATACACTAAATCACCGTAGGACCCAAGTTACGCCAAGTGGATCTGGTAAAAACATAAGAAATGTCTGCAAAACTTCAGGCATACATAAACCGATGACCTGAATAAGATGGCGACTGGAGCGCGTAAAGCATTGCTCATCAAACAAATACCAAGGTTTTCTTCTAGTGTACTATTTTAAAAAAAAAAGAAGGACATGAGCAATCTTTATTCAAATAGCGAATAGACTTTTATAATTCTCATCATTAGCATAGAGCATAAAACATAAGCTTCAAAAAATGGGTGAGCCTTAAACCGAGACTCTAGTAGTTTGAATAATTTAACAGATAAAAAGACACCATTTAAGTTGTTAGAACTTTAATTGAAATGTTTTGAAACAAGAACAAAAAGTAAGCATCTTTTTCAATAGCTATTTCGATATACAAAAGCTTGTTTACAATATTTGAGTAGACTGGACCACCCTGGAGCTCCAATTAATATTTCAATTCGACTATTGAGTGACTTACTTATTTGTTTACCCAATTCATAAATCTGTTTTATGCACACGATACGATACGCCACCGATAAAAATAGTATAAACTAACTCAATCAACACCTAATTAAATGAAATAATGTATTATTCTATAAACTAATTTAAAAGCTGAATCAACACCATTGTTCTCAGTTTTATTGTTCTTGATTGTGCAGCACACATCTGACAGTATACTTTCAAATTTCATAAGGCTCAACGTGGGATGAAATTGATTGCCTTTTGTTTATGTCGTAAGAATATGGCATCAAGGAATTAAGACATTCACGAACTTTTATTGCAGGAGTTGGTAGATGCAACCTGTGGAAACAACTAAGAAAAGCACTGGTTCCATAAAACTATTTTATCCATATTTCATTGCAGGCATTCAAGAGATTTCGTTAATTCCATATAAGTGCACAGCAGGGTTCTGTTAACGGACCTTACTTTTAATGTGCAAGTTCACAAGAGTTGTCTTTACTTCGCTTGCAAGGGTAGAAGCTTTATGGAACCAGTGCTTTTCTAAGTTTTTGGGTACTTAAATTCACAAACCTACATATTAACGCGTTAGACTCTTTCAAAACCCCTGACGTCATCCCTAATATATATGTACATGTACACATTGGTAAAAGTGAAAGTCTTTGAACTCAATACAGAAACAAAGGTATACCACATTCAGCTTGTTCTGCTTTTCGACAGTTGTCATTGTAAACTGCCGATTCTGAATGTGAAACGCTTTGACAGTGACCACTGATAATCAATTACTCAGTGTCATTCTCTCTAATGAAATAATACCATCAGAAGCTAAAGGTAAAGGTATAGGTAATTATTTCCATTTATGCGAGCTTGTGACACGCGTCGAGTAAAAGTCGACGAACTTCTTACTTTCCAGGGCGACTTCGTGAGTTCAGTTCTCAGAAGTATCCAAAATTAATCTTCGACAGAAATGCGCCATGCCCCATCCCAAGTCGAAAAAACAATCACATTGTCTACATTCTTTATTCGACAAACAACTAAGAGGCGTCTGGAGTCTCCGCAGTGGCATGAGCCAACGATATATTCATCTATTACTTTTCATCCTTCTTATCGTAGAATTTATCCATTATAATACCTAAGGAATGTTTCTAAGAAAAATTTTTTTTTAAAATAAAACGAAAATACCGCCTGCGCTTGATTAATATTTTATAAAAGAGATTAATTGGAGAGGGCGCATCGCTTTTGTAAACATATTTAAACTTAATTACTGCACATTAAAAGACAAAGAGAACATAGGATGCTCTTCTGATAAAAAATCTCATTTATTTATTTTTTAGTATTAATAAAACAACTTCTGGAAGGAATCTGGGGTAGTACAGTGCGGCATAATATGCTGGTTCTACTGAACCGTTTATTAAAGAGGGTTCCTATTTTGTGACATTGAACAAAAAATTAGCTCAGCAAGACTGAATTCGGTACGTCTATAGGTAGGAAAAGAGAAATGAAAAGTTATGATTTTTCGAAACGGATTAGGGCGAAATTGTCGCAGCGAAAAATGGAAGTTTGGAGAACACAACATTGAAATCGTGAGTGAGTATAACTATATGTATCTTGGTTTGCAGATTTCTAGAAATCTTAACCTTAAGAACCACATGACAGATAAATTATTATCTAAGGCGAAAACTGCGCTAAATGCGACCTAGAGAAGTGTGATGCACAGCAGAGATGTTCAATATGAAGCAAAATACCAAATTTTCAAAACGACGGCCAAAGCTATAATGTTCTACGCTGTACAAGTTTGGATACACAAAGAATTCGAAGAAGTGGAGCAAATTCTTAGATACTTTTTGAAGCGCACATTGAAACTACCTAGCAGTACAGCTAACCACATCCTTTTGCTGGAAACAAGTCTTTCTCCGATGTTTATCTCAACACTTAAAATGCAGGTTGACTATATACTAAAGACAACTGAAATGGATGATAGACGATTGCCTAAGCAGATAACAAGGCTGGTGATCAGGAAGAGAATTTCTTGGTTTGAGTCCTGGAATAATTTAGCCCAGTACTGTGGACTCTCACCCGATCTTGAACATGACTCGATTAACACGTGGAAAAGCCAACTTTACAATTTAATCAGCTTAGTAGATGAGAAAAACGTGAAGATCTCATTTGGAAAGCCAGAAGCTCATTTCACAGAAATATTTATGCGCAGCTTGACTACAACTTAGGAGCTAAAAACTACTTCAGGGCGGAGTTTTCAACCGACCTCATGTCACTTGTTTTAAAAACACGGGGAGAGTTACTCCCCCTGAATCATATACCTCACAGGAGCGATTTACAAGAAATTTGCGGCATGTGCAACCTCAGGGAAGTAGAGAACGTGTTTCATTTTGTGGGCAGATGTCCTATGCTTGCAGAAACTAGGCGAAGCTTATTCGGAAAGAACTACCTTAATGAGGCTGAAATTATTGATATACTAAATGGAGGAACAGAATGGGACAATTTGTACAAATACTTGAAAATAGCATTGAGTTACAGAACGCGAATCATCACTGAACTTTTCTAATACAATACACAAAATATTTATAAATAAAAAGAAAGAAAGAAAAAAAGACGAAAAAGAAAAGCAAAATAAAATAGGTATACGAAGCGCCGACATTAAAGACCGTATATGTAATTTCTCCCCCACATTCCCAATCTGTTTGAAGCTTTAATTAGTTTCTATTGAAAATAATTGCACTTTAACAGCCGTATTTATTAGATTTCCCTAAATAGCTCTGAACGGATGAATAGTTATGTAGTGAATAGCGCTCTATTCTACGTTGCATAAATTCTTATTTATAAACCTATTATAGCAATGATGTGTATTTTCTACCTATTGAACAGCTGGTGCGTAAGAAAACCACCAAAAAGGAAAATCCCAGGTATACTTCACTATCGAAAACAAAACGGTCCCTGAAAGCTATCTATGTATCCGCCGGCGTACCAACAGTCCCCTGTCATTTCAAAATAGCGAAGACACAAATTTATTCAGTCTCTATACTACCTAAATCGGCGTTCAGCCTATGTTACGTTCAGAAAGTTTTATAAATAAGGTTTTCTTGTTCAGAGATATTATAAGAGGAACATAGCGCTATTCACTCCCTATTATTGGTTTATAAATAAGGCTGTAAATGCTTAAGAGTAAATGAAAATGCGGTTAGTATATGAAGTCAAAGATCAATTGCAAACATTTTGGAATTTGAAGTGTGACGGCTATAAAGGTTTTCAAAAATAAAAAATATTTTTCAAATGTGATTAAATTACATTAAGTTTCTTTTTAGTTATATCTCTTTGTAGAGTTTTGAAAGATTTTGAAAGCAATAATATCGCAATGGGACATCCCTCCAAAAAAGGGACATTATGAAGTTGGCTGGGAGTTTAAATAAAACCTAGCAAACCAATCTGGAAAATGTTTTCACCAATAGAATGCTATTTGAGTAACATAGACTATATTTCATCCCCGTAATCCCACAGGAAACTATAAATATTATTTTGCTATTAGACTGCTACACTTCTCTTTATTAATTTATCATTCCTTTTATATGCAGAGACTGTTGGCTTATGGTACGAAATCTTGAGCTCTTTTACTGATGCCAAAGCATAACATCTATTCTAACGAGCGTCTAAGGACATACCATTTTTTTAGTATATAACTTCATTATAGTTATACTCTGTAAAAAAAAAAAAAATGACCTTACTACAGAGCTCTTAGGACGACAGTAGTGGACACCTTTTTCTACTGAGAGAAGTCAACTGAAAGCAAAATAATAAAGGTTTCGCATTGATATTGTTTCAACAACAACCTAACGCAAGGGTAATGGGGTGCTCCAGAGAAAAGCTCCATGAAAAAATAATAACTAGAAAAATAAACATAGTCCCAGAAGACCTGACACTGGAATTCTTCTGTATCCTGCGGTCACTATTCATAGATTCTGCTTATTAGATATTCACTTACACGGTGTGGGTTCTATTTGAAGGGAAATCTTGCCACATACTTAAACAAAAACAAACGTATTAATAGAGTATAGTAGTGGGGTAAAATTCTTTAGAGACTTTAGTGAAACTTGTCATGAAGATCTGCTTTTTCTGTCACTTTAAAAGTATTTTGGTTGAATTGTCCTCTTGAATTTCTTTAAAAAATATGGCTGTATATCCTTGCCTGCAGAAGTAAATAAAGTAGAAGTAAATAAAGTAGTTTTTATTTCTACGAAATTGTATTAAGCTATTACCTGAGACTATGAAGAATCAAGAACAAAAATATTTTGCAAGTCAGTTTAAATGCCAATGTCAATCCAATGCGAAAGTTACTTCTAATTGAAATTTTTGTCTACTTAAAGCCGCTCGAGAATCAAATAACATACTTGTTTGGTTGCCACCTATTGTCGTTTACTCAGTGCCGGATGCAGTTGTGTTGGGCCACAAGGCGACGAAAAGTAGAAATCCCTACAGTTTTATTTTCACATTTGCAAACCAAATTCTTGGTTCCGAATTCATCGAAATTTTGTTCATATTTTCTAAGTTTCAAATAATTTACTGGCTTTTGTTTCTGATGTTCATTGATTCTTTTTCTAAAATTATTAGCTGCCCCTCTTATTCCTCTTATTGGTGAAGATATTTTTCAATTTCTTAAGAACACTTAAGGGGACTTAATAGCAAATCGCAGTATACCTAAGTCGTTTACTTACTCTTTTTTTTTTACTTATTTTGTGGATGCCACTATACGTGCTATACTAGAGAAGCAAATTGATTTATATTGTAATGCACACCCAACATTTAATACCAATTTCCTAACCGAAAACACAAGCGGCAACACTATAATGTGTAGAAATATACCAGGAGGGGAAATGCTTGACAGCTAAATACTGGAATGGTCTAAAATGTAGAACAAATTGGAACGCTCTAGATGTAATGTTATTTTATATAAATAGGCCGCTGACGCAACCAAAAGTCAGTTTTGATTATAGAGTGATAATGTTAAAAGTTAGTTAATGTGATTATTGGTAGAGTTGAAATCGAATAAAGTAGATATCGAATAAAAGTGGTAGAATTAAATTGAGAGGTAAAGTTTTATTATTGCGAACTAAGCGCACGTTACAATACATTAAGCAATGACAAATACACAAGCCTTTTTTTTCGTGCCTATGTCGTATACAGCCTTTGTTTGAGAAGCCAAGATCGTTAGTTATTATTATGCATTTCAGATTTGCCTTCATTTGCTGGTTAAGGTAAGTTTGGTTCCGTTTGTCAATTGATCGTTGAATGGAAGGGGTGGTACTTAGCCGGGTTGGCTTAGAAGTTTGCATCTTCGTGGTTCAGAATTTCTTCAGAGTTGAACTACTGTGGTTCGATATATCTTTGTTGGTTTTTCATGAGTAGGTTACGTTGGTCGATTAGTACTTGTCCAAGGTGAATTCCTTGCTTTAAGTAAAAACTATTCCTTCTTACATCTTTGTCGGTGACGAACGGTACAGTACAGATTCTAAGAATTTTTAAGTCGAACACTTTAAGTTCTCTTGTGGTTATTTTAGAGATGGTTTATCAGGCTGGGAACCTGTGGCTGATGATCGGTCTGGGAAGTTGCTTGTATATAAGAACTTTTGTACACTGGATAGGTCCAGCTCACTTTTTGTTCGGGGATTAGGATCGTGGCAATCAAAATTGGCTTTTTAGAGAACCATTCGCGCTGCTGTTCTGCATCCTTCAGGAAGAGCTAAGAAGATGCTTATGCAGTTTTGTAGTGTTTTGGTGTTCAAGACAGAACGTTGAACGTATGTCGGGAGCAAGCAACCGATTTATTATTGTAAGAGATACATTAACAGTGTAATTATATTGGGAGCAGAAGATTAGTTTTCAACTTTACTTCAAAAAATTATAAAGTACTTGTAAGGCCAGACATAATTTTGTAAGTTGGCTGATATAAAAAAATAAATTGTAATCACCACTTTGTGAATTATAAAGTCTCAATAAAGAAAACTGAACTGAACTGAACTGAACTGGTGTTCGAGACAAAACGCTTAAGACTTTCATTATATCTTACTTTATTAATAATTAAATTGGTTATTTTTATAATTAAGAGATTATAAGCTAGGCTCTGCAGACGGCAATCTTAGTAAAGGAAGTGAATCAAAAGGCGGGATTGAAAGTATATAAGAATTTTCGTTGACTGGGTAAGTCCAGTTCTCTATTTGTTCACCGAATAGAGTCGTGAAAGAAAGAATCAGCTTGAGAACATTTCTTTGTTGCGGTTTTTGTTCCGACAGGAAGAGCTTACCACGAACTTTCGCTGTTTACAGCAGAGTGACTGCCTGTTTTCTCTAAAGTAAGCCAGTAACAATTTGACTGCATAGATACCGTACTAGCTGTAGAAATTGACGATGTTGAGGATATAATCTGCGACTTTCCCGAACCCAATGACTGGTGAAATGGTCGTGTAGTGTGTTGGGAGTCTTCGGCGAAGGGAAGGTCAAAACGAACAAATGATTTTTATCGGACCTTACAGTTGGCATCAAATTTCACATTGCACTTGCGATTTGTGTTTGTGCCGTCATCATACGACTGACCACCATCATTGTCAATATAAGCTTCATAATAAGTATTTGAAAAATTCGATGACCGCGTTTGTCTGTGAGACCATGACTTAAAATAAAAGTAAAAACTCTTTTCTTACAACAACAAAAGGTATAGAGCTGACATTGAATTAAAGTTCAACTTTATTCTTACTACAATCTCATTGCTGATTCGTTCTTTCAAAGCAATCAGCTCCCCACATAGTATGAGGAGCCACTTTTATGTACGATGCCTTCGGAGGGCCTAAATGTTCAAAAAGTGCATCCGGCCATGGTGCTCACTACATATTTTTATTCAAACATATTATGGAAAGCAATACGATTTATTACATTCAACAGACGTCTCTTGACTGTTAAATTCTACTTCACAAGGCAATAACCCGTGGTGTAATTCTAATCTTAGCCTATTGATATATTAGGGTCTGGTATGGGTATACATATACACAGCTTGTCTTCGCTAGGATACATGAAATCTAAAGACCATCTTTGGGATTCCTCGAGGTCGATCGATCGATCGTTGCTTATGTTAAGAGAGTATTTTAACTATTTTCACGCCCCATAAGTATTTCTTCGGTCGCGGGATTTACACGAGCATGTATATTGCTTCGAAATTCCTCGAAAATGATTTGAATGTGTGAATATAATGCTACCTTCCTGGTGTTGTGCAAATAATTTATTTGGGGAATGGAATGCTATTTAACAATGATGTTGTCATTTATAGAAAAATTAAGGATCATAGTTCATAATACTGTTTGTTTGTTTCATCGCTTTGTTTTATTTGCGTATTGAACTATCATCAGTGGGCAGTCAGGAGAGTGAGACCAGTAATATTTTTTTTAGTTCTTGAATTGATTGTGACTTGAAGTAAACAAGTAATCATTAATTAATTCAAGTTGTAACATATAATAGTTTTTTGAGAATATGGAAGATAAGGTCTATACTAGAAGATCATGAACAAGTGCATATATCAATGAATCTGACGTTAACTAAGTTGCAAAGAAAGTGCTATAGTCAACAAGTTTTCCTTGGGCTCCACGGATGGTGGTATGAGCACTTAATCGTAACATGTTTGAATTCTTGGAAAGGATGGAGCTCAATCGTTTCACTTGTCATTTGCCAACACTTCTGCATGGGATAGCTTTTGTATGAAGTTTTCATCTGTTGATTAACGTGGGGAAGAGAATTCCTCTAATATGTGCTCCTGAAAGATGCAATCTCAGAAGCTTTTACTAAGAAGTTTCGAAAAGGATGATTGAAATTCTTACTTGGCAAGTTTATTTGTATAAAAAAAATAAATAAGTGGAAATTCCCTAGCTAAAGATGATGCTTGTGAAAACCACCTTATTGTTTGATATTTCTGGGAACCGAGTCACAAACCTCCCTATAACAATTAACAAGTACACATGCTTACCATAACTCCGCACGTGTACACCCGACGAATTCAATATTCGCACAGAATTCGAAGAAATTCTTCGTTCGTGGATCTTTTTCCAAGTATTTAATTAGCTAAGCACAACTTGACAGTCCCGCAGAGATGTTGGTACCGTAAACCGGGGTTACTTTTCGCCTGCGGGTGTAACTTTGCGCCATTGTTATAAAGAGTTTACAATTCGTTTTATGTTCAGACACGTTCAGTTTTGCTCACCGATCTTACTGTAACATAATGTAGTGTTTGTGTGTGTGCGAAATCATGTCTCATGTGCAGGTGCATACCTACGTTTATTTTTCATTCAACCATTGTAGTCCGAAGAGGAGCGACTTAATTGTGAGTTTTTTCGGGGTAGAAAATTTGAAGTGTAAGAGCGAGTGTATCCAAATATAAAAAGTGAGTATTTTTGTTACCGTTTAAGTGTCTTTTTTCCTTTAATTTTACACAAAGTTAGCTTTCCTGGTCCCAAAATATATTAATAATTTTTTTTTTTTTGTGAAAACATACCAATTTTCGTAATTTTGGGGTAACTTTGCACCGGAGCAAAGTAACCCCGAAAGTTGGTTTGGGGTTACTTTGCTCCGGAGCAAAGTAAAAAAAAAGTGTGTTTCGGATTTAGTTATTTTTTTCACAGAAAGGATGTTTGGAGCATTGTTCATAAACTGTATGAATATCATTACTCCAGCACTTCAAACAAAAGCATAATGATGGGAAACGCAGAACGGAGCAAAGTAACCCCCTCCCTTGAACAACTTTGCTCCACTTTTAAACAAAAAAAAATAATTATTTTCACTCTTTCACTCTGAAACTTTTTAGAGGCTTTATAAAAAAAAAGGGGGGAAAAACGGTGCAAAGTAACCCCGGTTTACGGTACCTCTATATTATCAGTTCCTAGGAATTCTTCGCAACGATGCTCTGTAACAGCAAGGGAAGCGTACATCTCGACGTCAAGGTGATTAAAAGTGTACTCAGTCCCGTCCTTCATGAAGTCACATGTAGATGATCCCTGAAATATTCATGATGCTTTCTATTGTATTGGCTCATATTATCTTGTGAATCAAACTTGAACTGAAGGAAAGTTAACGATGTAAGATTGCCACAGTTCGGGCCTTGGAATTATCACATATTCAACCAATTATTAGATAAGAGTTAAAAGATGTATACTTCGGAACTTTCTTTGGAAATTCAGCGAGAGTCTTGTCGGAAATTACTTTTTTTTTTTTAATGGAAGATGGTTTGTAAGAGTACAGCTTATGATCACATCAAGGAAAGAAAATGGGGTGGTTCAGTGAGGCGAGACCAGCTTTCCGATGGAGACTCTGAATCAATTTGCAACTATTCCATTGTTCACTGTACAGAGTCTTTTGGGCGGATTTGAAAGCGTTGTTGCAAACGATTTTTTTTTTCGAACTTACAGAGACCTTGAATTAGTTGGTGAGAACTCTTGTGACCTGATACACTGTCGCTACCGAAAGGTTTGTTTTTTTGAACAACCGAATGAAGAGCAGGTAATCTTTAACTAAGAGGCAAGAATTTTATCGAATAAGAATGATTTTTTAATCTTCGACATTCTTGGCGTTGAAATAGATTTAAAAATCATGTAAGATAAGATAAATATAAGCTCAATGGTTCCGGACCTACAAACATAGGGTGGCGCAACAGAGCAATGAGCCCCAGAGCCTAGGGCGTTTCTCACAACCCTCCCTCATGGTAGATAATGGAGGGAAACTACAACTCTCTGCCGTTTCCAAACGGCTTATTGAGAAAGCGCATTTCTTGGCATTGAATTTACTAACGGAGGACTTTCCAATTCCTCGCGAAAACCACAATTGGGATTGGGATCCTGAGGTGTATTTTATTCTTGCTCAGGTTTGATTCGCTTTTCAGATTTTTTATACGTCGATCTCGATGATTTTGGTAGAGCCAAATTGTTTTAAGGAGTGGAACGTAGTGCGAACTTGATTGTTAGCTTGAGATCTACAAAAAAGTCAACGAGACTGTCTTTTTAAAAGCTGCAACTTTCGGTTGCAGGAAAAATGTCGAAAAATGAGGCAAATTAGGACAGAATACCAATTAATCTCTTTCCCTCTAACACAGCTAAATAACGATGTCTTATAGGATAAGAGTGGTAGTGTGCTCTGCAATGTCAGACATTTCGACACTCGTTGACTGTTGATAGCAGAAAATTGAGTTCGAGCAAATTGTGCGAATTAAGAATGAGGACTACCTACTCAAAGGAACCTCGTTTTATCGATTCGGAAAAGCCAGAGAAACAGTATGTCTTACTTTCAAAGAACTTGCCAACCAAGTCAAACCACAACCTTCCATGCAATATTCCGAGACTTTAACGACTACAATTAATTCCATTTTGTGACTTTTATCAACCACAACAAGAAGATACTAAATTAAACATATTGAAAACGATATGTTGCGGGAAAGTTGATAAACATCGCTACAATACTTTTGCAACACACTCTTATATCAGTGAGTGGAAAAAAATATGGTGGAATTTAAGCCGAACAAAAGTAAATTAGTTCAGATTGACTTTTCCGTATTTCATCAATTTTATTTAATTTGTTCATATAATGAAACGATTCGCAAAGAACCTATCCTCCTTACCTTGAATGAAAGTGTACTGTACATGTACAACATCAATGCATTCCTTTCCATTACATGGGATTTTAAGGCCAAAATGTAATGAAATTTGTTTAACCCTCGCATAATAACGCTGGGAGAATGGATTAACGTGGGAAGGCTCTCATCCTTCTCGAATGCTATTAAGATCTTAAGATTGAACACAAGACAACATACCAGGCAAACTATTTCATTCAGTATCTCTCGTTAATTCGGCGAACTTTATAGTGCCCTTGAGTGTTGTTTGTGGTAGGTAGGAAGTGCTCCTGAATTTGGTATAAATTATGACTTATAGAGGAGATTTCCACTTAAACTTATAAATTATGACTTGCTCCTTCGGGATAAATGAATATATTTTTCTGCTGTAAAAAAAACCTTCCCCAATTAGGCACTGCTAAGCTTATTTGTATTTTAATTAAGAGATGCCTAATTCAGCGACGATACGTTTTAAAGAAAATTGTTGCTATCAGGACTCGGTCTTGACCCTTGATTCGACTTCTTTTGTGACCGCCACGAGTAGGCCAAATAACAGATGGTGATTACGTGAAATTTCCTTTGAGGGGGTTACACAAGCTGCTGCAATTTTAATCAAATTCCGGCCATTTGACTTTTTAATTCTTTACCATTTTGCGAATGTCCTTAAACACAATACCGAAACCTAACCCAGAAAATTAATTAACTCAAATTCTTAGTATTAACACCGAAAGGAGATCATGTTGACGCCAATTAGTGCCTACCCTAATCATACAGCACCGCTTTATTATTTTTTATAAATATTTCTCCCGTGGTGAGCACAAATTTTACACAAAATTTAAACTTTTGTGTGTCGAATTCAAACTCTCTTTACTTTCGTGCTTAATTAATGATAATCATCTTGTTTGGCCCTTAGCAAAAATTCTGTTAAATTAAACCCTTGTCAAACAAATGCGACGCTATAGATTATCTTCGGACAAAATCACAAAATGTGCTAAATCTACTTCAAGCAGCCCGTAGCCCGTAGAGGTGAGACTTAAAAAAAAAAAAACGAAAACACATTAAAGGAATGAAATAATAAAGCTATCAGATTGCGAACCCTCTGAAAAGTTTAAATAGTAAAAGTCCGCTGTTTGGCTAGGCTAAATTTTATTGGGTATAAGTAGGCTTATGAGTGGGGCCTTCCCTCATTGCTATCACTTAGGTCTGTCGAGAGATCGAGACCCATTGTGTTTTTGTGATGTTCATTTTAGGGTTTTCTTTAAGCGGGGAATACACGATACAATTATCGTATGCGACTTGGATCGCATACGATCGAGTTTGGTTTTGAGTTCAAGGCATTCGACACTGCGACATCGGTACAGCGGTTCACTTCATGCACACACACGATATAATCTACCATGCGATGTACGATTATCGGCACGATAATTGTATCGTGTATTTCCCGCTTAAGATATATGTTCTGATATTTGTTCCATTTTAAATTTTAATCATCGGATTTTGATTGAAGACTTTTACAGTTTATTATTTTTAATTGGAATGGAAAATAGGTAGTGACTTCATGCTCATTTTATTGACTTTGCACATGTCAAAACAGATTCAATTTCAATTTCAATTTATTTCATAATGGTGTACAAATAAGACTGAGTCTTTTATAGTACCTTAAGACAGGACTTGCAAGTACAAGTTAAGTTATTTAGATAAGTAACAATAATAGTACATACAATATTTTAACAAAAACAAAAAAAAAGTTAGATAATATTTACAAAATGATTTTAATTTTAAGTAAGAAGAATTTTATTAGACTAAGATTAAGTATTTTATTTTCAATTTACTGTTTGCATGTTTAAGGAATTAAAATAGTTAAATATTGCTTTTTTAAACTGTAAGATTCCTACTATTTGTTTTAGACTTACTGGCAAGGAGTTTGCTGGTATATACTTAAAATAGTCTAGAAGAGTTTAAATAAGTGCATAAAGGTGTAATAAGATTCAGAGTTCGGGCAGATTGTGAAAACTGTAACTTTTCAAATAAATATAGCGGCGTTGTTCTTTGAATTATTTTGTGTAAGAATATACAACATCTCGTATCCAGAAACTGTTCAAAAGTACAGCCAAGGACTAGTTGATGGTATTGAGAGACATGGTCAAACCTACGCAGACTAAAAATATACCGAATTATATTATTAAAAGCAACTAGCCATTTATGAAAAGAACGAGAATCAAGCTTAGAGTAAACCACTGAAGCATACTCTATAATGGGCAAAAGCAATGATTTGCTGATTTTCAGTTTGGTTTCAGTAGGTGTTAGGTATGAAAACATATTCAATTTTCGAAGACCACCGTAGATGCGGCCAATAGAAGTATTAATATGATCGTTAGCTGAAATGGAACGATTAATTTTAAAACCAAGGCTTGTAACAACATTTTTAAGCTCAATTTGGAATCGAGATACGAACACAGGTGGAAGACTGGTTGTATCGAATTTCGGTTTAGAGATGGCAATGATTTGGGATTTTGCTGGGTTAAGCGTTAAGCCATTACACAGAGTCCATTTGTAAATCTCTTCCAGATCTTCATTCATTCGGCAAGTTAAGTCCTCCAACAAGTTAAATGGTCGAGATTGATACATTTGGTTTGGACATCATCTGCATAGAGATGCAACATAACATTTTTACAAGTTAATGGAAGGTCATTGATAAACATGCAGAATAAAATAGGACCTAAAATTGAACCCTGAGGAACGCCAGCAACCAATTCAATTGAATCCGATCAAATGTCACAAACCTTAACTCTTTGACTACGGTATGTCAAGTAGTCTCCAATAAGTCGGACAGACCTCCTACTGAAACCAAAATATAAATTGACTCGGTCAAATGCTTTTGTAAAGTCAAGCAAGCATAGTAGCGTTAACATACCTTGATCAAACTGGATTCTGATGTCCTCAAGAACTTTAACCATCGCCGTAGAGCAACTATGCTCTGCCCTAAAGCCTTACTGCACCGAAGATAATAAGTTTTGACTCCTTACATAGTTAGAGATCTGGTGCGATAAAACTTTTTCTAAGACTTTCGAAAGGCAAGGCAAAATACTTATTTGCCGATAATCAGCACTGCTTAAAGGGTTGTTTTTTTTGGGTACGGGGATAACATTTGCACGTTTCCAACATTGAGGATATGAAGAAGTCGTGATACAAAAATTTATAATATGGGTGAAGATAGATATGATTTGCGGTAAAATTAATTTAACAAAACGAATTGGAATTCCATCTTCACCGATAGAATTGGATTTTATAGAGAGAATGTTTAGGACTTAGTTTTGATTCAAAATATCTCTTTTTAGCTCTGCGGGTAACATACGTTGAGTGATTACGAGCTCGACAAAAGATCTCCCAGTTTAAACTTGTAGAGTTATTTTTCCATCTTGCATAGAGCTTGCGACGACTTTTGATTGAATTTAACACTTCATTAGTAAACCATGGACAGTTTTTGTTTCATATTATGACAGTTTTCAACGGGACATGTTTATGGTGAAGTTCAAGCAAAAAATGCTGAAATAAGTCGACTTTATCATCAACGTTGTACAAGCTATAACAACTATTCCATGGGCAATTATGAGCATCAACTTGCAAGTTATCAATATTAACAGCCTTGAAGTCACGAAATTGAAATGAAGACAAAGTTAAGATGTTAGAAAAATCATTTTCTTTTTTTTTTACATCACATTATTGTATATTGTGCAAAAAAGTAAATCATGGTCAGAAATCCCTTCGATAGATATTTGGTCGATTAAAAAAACGTTTGACAAATCTGACACTATCATTAAGTCAAGAAGACTTGGGTTAGAATTAGGACCAAAACGAGTTGCATTGGAGTTGACTATAGATAAGCCAGAAGCTGCAATTTCATCTTTGAGTTCATTTGCTCTAATATCATTGAGAAAAGATCTGAATTATAATCCCCACATAGAATTATGTTTTCATAGTTCGCCGATATTTCACGAACATAGAAAAAAGAGGTTCAGGTTAATTATATTAATTTTGCGTAACATACATACAAAACATTTCAATGCAATGAACAAGTTTTTACGATACATGCATCTTGATATAAATCAAAAGACATTAAAGAAAACTACACTGCAAATACATAATGTAGTACATACCTCTAAAAAAATCTATAATAATTTTTAAGAATGATGACTTGTAGGGTGTTGCTTAGATTTTGTGTGTTTTTTTTATGAACTTCTTTCCTAGTAACCAGAAAAGCTCATTGAGTTCTTGTTCTTGTTTCTTGTTCTTGTTCTTGTTCTTGTTCTTGTTCTTGTTCTTGTTCTTGTTCTTGTTCTTGTTCTTGTTCTTTCTTCTTGTTCTTGTTCTTGTTCTTGTTCTTGTTCTTTTGTTCTTGTTCTTGTTCTTGTTCTTGTTCTTGTTCTTGTTCTTGTTCTTGTTCTTGTTCTTGTTCTTGTTCTTGTTCTTGTTCTTGTTTCTTGTTCTTGTTTCTTGTTCTTGTTCTTGTTCTTGTTCTTGTTCTTGTTCTTGTTCTTGTTCTTGTTCTTGTTTCTTGTTCTTGTTCTTGTTCTTGTTCTTGTTCTTGTTCTTGTTCTTGTTCTTGTTCTTGTTCTTGTTCTTCGTTTCTTGTTCTTGTTCTTGTTCTTGTTCTTGTTCTTGTTCTTGTTCTTGTTCTTGTTCTTGTTCTTGTTCTTGTTTCTTGTTCTTGTTCTTGTTCTTGTTCTTGTTCTTGTTCTTGTTCTTGTTCTTGTTCTTGTTCTTGTTCTGTTCTTGTCTTGTTCTTGTTCTTGTTCTTGTTCTTGTTCTTGTTCTTGTTCTTGTTCTTGTTTCTTGTTCTTGTTCTTGTTCTTGTTCTTTGTTCTTGTTTCTTGTTCTTGTTCTTGTTCTTGTTCTTGTTCTTGTTCTTGTTCTTGTTCTTGTTCTTGTTCTTGTTCTTGTTCTTGTTCTTTGTTCTTGTTCTTGTTCTTGTTCTTGTTCTTGTTCTTGTTCTTGTTCTTGTTCTTGTTCTTGTTCTTGTTCTTGTTCTTGTTCTTGTTCTTGTTCTTGTTCTTGTTCTTGTTCTTGTTCTTGTTCTTGTTCTTGTTTCTTTGTTCTTGTTCTTGTTCTTGTTCTTGTTCTTGTTCTTGTTCTTGTTCTTGTTCTTGTTCTTGTTCTTGTTCTTGTTCTTGTTCTTGTTCTTGTTCTTGTTTCTTGTTCTTGTTCTTTGTTCTTGTTCTTGTTCTTGTTTTGTTCTTGTTCTTGTTCTTGTTCTTGTTTTCTTGTTCTTGTTCTTGTTCTTGTTCTTGTTCTTGTTCTTGTTCTTGATCTTGTCTTGTTCTTGTTCTTGTTCTTGTTCTTGTTCTTGTTCTTGTTCTTGTCTTGTTCTTGTTCTTGTTCTTGTTCTTGTTCTTGTCTTGTTCTTGTTCTTGTTCTTGTTCTTGTTCTTGTTCTTGTTCTTGTTCTTGTTCTTGTTCTTGTTCTTGTTCTTGTTCTTGTTCTTGTTCTTGTTCTTGTTCTTGTTCTTGTTCTTGTTCTTGTTCTTGTTCTTGTTCTTGTTCTTGTTCTTGTTCTTGTTCTTGTTCTTGTTCTTGTTCTTGTTCTTGTTCTTGTTCTTGTTCTTGTTCTTGTTCTTGTTCTTGTTCTTGTTCTGCTTGTTCTTGTTCTTGTTCTTGTTTTGTCTTGTTCTTGTTCTTGTTCTTGTTCTTGTTCTTTGTTCTTGTTCTTGTCTTGTTCTTGTTCTTGTTCTTGTTCTTGTTCTTGTTCTTGTCTCTTGTTCTTGTTCTTGTCTTGTTCTTGTTCTTGTTCTTGTTCTTGTTCTTGTTCTGTTTTGTTCTTGTTCTTTGTTCTTGTTCTTGTTCTTGTTCTTGTTCTTGTTCTTTGTTCTTGTTCTTGTTCTTGTTCTTGTTCTTGTTCTTGTTCTTGTCTTGTTCTTGTTCTTGTTCTTGTTCTTTCGTTTTCTTGTTCTTGTTCTTGTTCTTGTTCTTGTCTTTGTTCTTGTTCTTGTTCTTGTTCTTGTTCTTGTTCTTGTCTTGTTCTTGTTCTTGTTCTTGTTCTGTTTTGTTTCTTGTTCTTGTTCTTGTTCTTGTTCTTGTTCTTGTTCTTGTTCTTGTTCTTGTTCTTGTTCTGTTCTTGTTTCTTTGTTCTTGTTCTTGTTCTTGTTCTTGTTCTTGTTCTTGTTTTGTTCTTGTTCTTGTTCTTGTCTTGTTCTTGTTCTTGTTCTTGTTCTTGTTCTTGTTCTTGTTCTTGTTCTTGTTCTTGTTCTTGTCTTGTTCTTGTTCTTGTTCTTGTTCTTGTTCTTGTTCTTGTTCTTGTTCTTGTTCTTTGTTCTTGTTTCTGTTTTGTTCTTGTTCTTGTCTTGTTCTTGTTCTTGTTCTTGTTCTTGTTCTTGTTCTTGTTCTTGTTCTTGTTCTTGTTCTGTTCTTGTTCTTGTTCTTTGTTCTTGTTCTTGTTCTTGTTCTTGTGTTGTTCTTGTTCTTGTTCTTTTTTGTTCTTGTTTTGTTCTTGTTCTTGTTTTGTTTGTTCTTGTTCTTGTTCTTGTTCTTGTTCTTGTTCTTGTTCTTTTTCTTGTCTTGTTCTTGTTCTTGTTCTTGTTCTTGTTCTTGTTCTTGTTCTTGTTCTTGTTCTTGTTCTTGTTCTTGTTTGTTCTTGTTCTTGTTCTTGTTTCTTGTTCTTGTTCTTGTTCTTGTTCTTGTTCTTGTTCTTGTCTTGTTCTTGTTCTTGTTCTTGTTCTTGTTCTTGTTCTTGTTCTTGTTCTTGTTCTTGTTCTTGTTCTTGTTCTTGTTCTTGTTCTTGTTCTGTTCTTGTTCTTGTTCTTGTTCTTGTTCTTGTTCTTGTTCTTGTTCTTGTTCTTGTTCTTGTTCTGTTCTTGTTCTTGTTCTTGTTCTTGTTCTTGTTCTTGTTCTTGTTCTTGTTCTTGTTCTTGTCTTCTTGTTCTTGTTCTTGTTCTTGGTTCTTGTTCTTGTTCTTGTTCTTGTTCTTGTTCTTGTTCTTGTTCTTGTTCTTGTTCTTGTTCTTGTTCTTGTTCTTGTTCTTGTTCTTGTTCTTGTTCTTGTTCTTGTTCTTGTTCTTGTTCTTGTTCTTGTTCTTGTTCTTGTTCTTGTTCTTGTTCTTTGTTCTTGTTCTTGTTCTTGTTCTTGTTCTTGTTCTTGTTCTTGTTCTTGTTCTTGTTCTTGTTCTGTTCTTGTTCTTGTTCTTGTTCTTGTTCTTGTTCTTGTTCTTGTTCTTGTCTTGTTCTTGTTCTTGTCTGTTCTTGTTCTTGTTCTTGTTCTTGTTCATGTTCTTGTTCTTGTTCTTGTTCTTGTTCTTGTTCTTGTTCTTGTTCTTGTTCTTGTTCTTGTTCTTGTTCTGTTCCTTGTTGTTCTTGTTCTTGTTCTTGTTCTTGTTCTTGTTCTTGTTCTTGTTCTTGTTCTTGTTCTTGTTCTTGTTCTTGTTCTTGTTCTTGTTCTTGTTCTTGTTTGTTCTTGTTCTTGTTCTTGTTCTTGTTCTTTTCTTGTTCTTGTTCTTGTTCTTGTTCTTGTTCTTGTTCTTGTTCTTGTTCTTGTTCTTTGTCGTTCTGTTCTTGTTCTTGTTCTTGTTCTTGTTCTTGTTCTTGTTCTAGTTCTTGTTCTTGTTCTTGTTCTTGTTCTTGTTCTTCGTTGTCTGTTCTTGTTCTTGTTCTTGTTCTTGTTCTTGTTCTTGTTCTTGTTCTTGTTCTTGTCTTGTTCTTGTTCTTGTTCTTGTTCTTGTTCTTGTTCTTGTTCTTGTTCTTGTTCTTGTTCTTGTTCTTGTTCTTGTTCTTGTTCTTGTTCTTGTTCTTGTTCTTGTTCTTGTTCTTGTTCTTGTTCTTGTTCTTGTTCTTGTTCTTGTTCTTGTTCTTGTTCTTGTTCTTGTTCTTGTTCTTGTTCTTGTTCTTGTTCTTGTTCTTGTTCTTGTTCTTGTTCTTGTTCTTGTTCTTGTTCTTGTTCTTGTTCTTGTTCTTGTTCTTGTTCTTGTTCTTGTCTTGTTCTTGTTTGTTTCTTGTTCTTGTTCTTGTTCTTGTTCTTGTTCTTGTTCTTGTTCTTGTTCTGTTCTTGTTCTTGTTCTTGTTCTTGTTCTTGTTCTTGTTCTTTCTTGTTCTTGTTCTTGTCTTGTTCTTGTTCTTGTTCTTGTTCTTGTTCTTGTTCTTGTTCTTGTTCTTGTTCTTGTGTTCTTGTGCTTAATACTACTGCTTTAGTGATGTTTTCTTCATTCTGCATTTGAGGAAGAGAAAAAAAAGTCAAATTTATCGAAACGAAAATAGAATTACGTCCACTCTTTTGAACTATAATTCATTTTCCCACTAATCGCATTCTCCGTTGACGTAATAAGTCGGATGACAGAGCTTGTTGACATAATAACAGCAATCATTATTTATTTATCTGCCTCTTTTGAAAAGATAGTATTTTTATAAGGAAATCTAAAGGGGTCATTTGTTCTATAATGCATTTTTTCTTAAAAAAAAAACAATTTTTTACTCCACTATACCGATACCCTCCTATTTTTTTCCTTTTAAATTGAACAGTATCATTCCTCAAACTAAGCGATTTTTATTTTGAAAATAAACCACAAAACTTCACTTCAAAAAAAATTTAACATTAACTAAATGTTTGAGAAATAATTTCAGGCTTCTGAGATCTGTAGGAGTTTAGTATACTACAGCTTTTAATTTCAGGCTTCTGAGATCTGTAGGAGTTTAGTATACTACAGCTTTTTTTTTGGTAACGATGCTGTTTGTTGCAAAATCAAAGTACTTAATTGTGCTTTCTCGTATAAGCCAACCAATATTTACTTTAATATGTTTACAACAAAATAATATTGATGTATTTCATGTGTATGCCTTGAGCAGTGCTCTTTGGTTGCAAAATTAAAGTTGAAAATTTATAGCCTTGGCTTACTTGGATTAATTCGTAAGTACCATTCCCTATTCCAGTTTTCATTTTTGAACAATTTCTCCTGCAATAGTACTACTGGTGTAAGCCTTAAGCTAATTATCCTTCAGCCTTGAAATTTATTCACTGCTTTGGCTCAAATTTCTGAGAATAAGCTCTTTTCTCATAATATCATAACGAACATTTTGGCCTCTAGTTTTAAAAACGTCTGGAAAATGCTGTCTGCCATCTAATCCCACCAACGATAACTTTTTATCGGAAATTTGTTGGGATTATCCTTCGTGAGACGGTTCAGTTTGCGACTAACATATTTTAGTTCAGTGATGCAGATGAAATCTGCTGTTTATAACAACGTAGCTGCTACACATTCACCCTCATACGTACCGTAGAAGTAAAAGTTGATAATTTCAGAAACTGATTCAATGTCATACGGATCCAAGGTGCGACTAGGGTATACTCATTATTTAGTTTATTCTTCCTCTTGAGGTTCATTGAGTAGTAGAGACTTCGAAATGGTTGTTTTAATTTTCCATCATTAAGGATGAAAATAAATCTGAAACGAAAAATACGTACATTATACATTTGTAGGTATGTACTTACCTGTATCAAATCAATAAATGTTACATCTCATTTTGCCTTAATATCAGACAATGAACATTAATGTAATTCTGTATCAGTAATGTCTAATCCCAGTTGAACTGTTTATTCATCTGTTTGGCGAAATTATATCAACACAGAATGGCGGTGGCTGGCACGTGGTATTGTGACACAATTGATATAATGATTTTTGTATCGCTGTTCCTTTTGGAAAAACATGAGCGCAGTTCCGTTTTAAGAACTTTGATTGAGGAGGTACCAATATGTGAATGCGTCACGAATTTCACAGGAGTCCTACAACACCTCTGTTTTTTAATTTTTGCAATATTTTTCTCTAGCTTTACATTGCGTCTTAGAAGGGCACAACAACATTTAACTGATAAGACTATTGATGTACCTAGGCGAAACGCATAACAATTTACACTTCGTTTAAACAGCAAATAGTAAATTTTTTTTTATCATTTCTTCACTTTAGCTTAACTTATTTAGGGATTACTTATTTAGGTTTGAATACAACTCCATTTTTTAAATATCAGAAGCATGTCATCTACTCAAGGAATTTAGTCTTCCGACCGCATTCGGAGAGCTATTGCATTCCTGTATCACTTTCGACGTATAGTTAGACGGTTGAGAATGGCTTTAAGCACAGCTTGGCTGTCGCTGCAAACACAGATACTTCTCCCCACCCAGCCATTGTTCGTAACGTGGCTTACAGCCATTTAAATAGCATACGCCTCCGCTTGGAAAAGGATGAGTATGGTCCTAAAGAGGCTGCTGTGCTGTTACATCTATAAAAATATCCAAAAAGTGTACAATTTGCATGTATCTAAGAGTTTATTCACTGGTTTAGTTAACGAGAAGTCACATTCAGGATAGAACATAGCAGAAACCTTTAGGAAGATTTTGACCATAGCAGAAATACTAGCAAGTACCTATTTATGACAGAGGCTCACCAAGTATATGGTATGATAAACTCTCCCTGCATATGTGGGAGAGATGCCGCTTAGCAAATTCATTGACTTTAAAGTATTAAAGATGCGTTTTCCTTTCCTGATCCCGTCCACAGTGCGGAATCATTCGTTTTGTACCGTGTACAATTTTCATGTAGCCGTTTTTGACAAATGGAACATTGGATCCAGTCTTCTTTTTTTTGTGGTTTTGAAATAGTTCTCCCAAAATTCAGCACACACAATGGGATCAACGGTGGACTCAACCTGTCTTTTCGTTTATTTTCTTTCTTTTTTTTTCGTTTCGGCGGCTTCATGTTTTTTTTTACAATTGAAATAGGAGAAGTTAACACCTCTGCCAATAGCCTACGATCAGAAAAAAAAATTGATTGCGGTAGTTTTGAAGGCGTTAGTTTGTTGAAACATTATGAGGTGTGCGTTTCATTTTCGGAATGACTGCATGATGTACCTATGGCTGGTAGTTGGAAGTACCGGTTCCAGGATTGTTTCAGAACATGAAACAGCCGTTTCGGAAAAAATAGCTGTTTTGAAATCTTGAAATTCTGGCAGGTACTCAAACAGTTTCTCTGCTTTTCGGAGAGACATTCTTTTGTCAATGTTTTCTCGGGCTGCTTTCAGCGCCTCTTATGTTCAAAGCCCTGGTTCTTGTACAAATGTATTTCATCAGGGACATACTGAAACTTTGAAGTCTCCCTTTAATTTAAGTGATGCAAGGAAAGGTGTGGAATACTGTTCTGAACCCAATTAAATGTGAGGAACTGAAAAAGATGCAATTTGACAACCTAAGAGTTTGTGTTCTTTTGGTTGGAATTTGAACCGACATGTTGGAAGTTCAACGAGGATTATAAAGACTGTCTTAGAGGTGTGGGATACCTCACCAGGAACACTCCTGTTCAAGACATCCAACGTTTGTGCAATTTGCATGGTCTTTTCGTATTAAAAACCATATTCCTCAAACAGAACCAACACCTCGTCACTTACAGCAGTCGTTGGAATGAAACCCGAGTTGACTACCATTTGGTTGTCTCTTCTGACAGAGTGCAAAGTAGGACAGGATGAAGCTGTCGCCCAGCATACAAAACCCACACCTTGTCAGTGTCGTTTGGTGGTGGGAATTAACTGATATTTGTTACCCAAATTTTTTTAAGTTTCGGGTAAAAGACCGCAAGACAATACTGAAAGAAGCCGTCCCTCGGCAACACCTTAAGACAGAATTTCTTTTAGAAGCGATGACAGAAATTAAATAAGGACTTTTTTTATAACTATCGCGTACATCACGGGAATCAAGAATTGGAACAAAGAAAAGGCTTGCAATTCATTCCAAATACTAAAAGTTTCTTATGTTACATTATCAATGCAGTCCAAAATACTCGTACACTGATCAGTGATCACCCCAAAAAGTGTGTAATGGGATTGTCTGAAACCGCACCTTCTTTTGACAGGGTTAAGTCATTGTTATAGGCTTTCAAAAGGCACCACCAACAAGCCATCAATACCTGGTTGTTAAATTAGGTAGCTGTCGTTAATGTATGAGAAAAGCTTAGCCAAAACATTATTAAAGCAACAGATATATGAAAAGTCTCATCTAAAATTTGAAATAAGGAAAACGTAGCCAAATGCCCCTAAAGCAACAGATATGAAAACTCTCATCATGCCCAAAGACACCTTCCTTTGAATGACAACAAATATCTGCAGAGTTACCGCAGTGACGAAACCGAATCCGAAGAGACACTTTTCGACAGTCTATAAAAACTCTTTATTTCTTCTTTTTTTTTTCAATTTTGTAAAGAAACACAGGTTCCGGCATATTGAGCGACTGTCCTAAGACTTTTCGGTAAGGCTTGGTAGTCATTCGTCCATTTGCCAAAGTCTATGCTATTGATAAATGTTCGAGAATAATAAGTTCATCGAACACGAAAAACAAAATGATCTTCGTTTTCTCAGACAGCCAAACTGTCCTTAAGGCCCTGAGATCACCTGTCATAAGGTCAAAACTAATCCAAAAGACAATTACGTCACTCTTCGATTTACGAAGGAAAAGCTCAGTTATCCTACACTGGATTCCAGCTCACAGAGACTATGATGGTTACGAAAAGGCAGATATCTTAGCCAAAAATAACGCATCTAAACTATTCGTCGGCAAAATTCCTTCTAATCCCCAATAGAAAAAAACCTCAAAGTTTAATGTTCAGCTGGAGTAAACGAAGAATTCCAAGTCGCTGTATGTGTATTAGGCTTCCTCAGTTTCCTAGGTTTTGTAACAGCAATTCACACCCTGTTCGAAGGTAAAGTAACGAGCATTGTACATCAACTACTCTTTAGTGACCAAAGAGCTATCCTTTGCTAGTATCAAACCTTGCTGCAACGAGCACTTGGTGTTTAATTCGATTTATTTCGTTCTTTACTTTTTACTCAAGTTTCTTAAATTTAAGTAGATGCATCCAAAAAAATGCGAAACTAGCTTAACAAACAACTTAATTAACTAAATGACTCTTTACGGGTCCTATAAATTTCTCTATAAGTTATGCTCATGCATTTTGGCCCAACATAAGCCGAAAAAAAGACTGTGCTGCCTATTGTCTTATCTAGACATGCCTACTCCAGACATTTATTTTAATCGAAAATTTGAGGCTTTTTCTTTCAATAGCAAAATTGTATTAGCTTAAAATCAACATATCATAATATACCCGTTACATACATACATCCACTTCCACTTTTTGTTTTCTATTGATGTCTCTTTTGTTTGACCCTGAAAAGTTTTTCCGCAATAAACACATTAATATCTTTGAAAAGAACCGACCGCTGTCATTGTAGATGACATCAAATAAAGAATAAAAAAATTGTTTAAAGACTGACCGTGCGTCAACATGCCAAAGAAAAGAGATACTGATGAAATGGTAAGTGTTTTTTAACTACAAATCCCGTGGTAAGTGATGAGCACGTCGTTTATCTACAGCTATGAAATATAACCCCAATAAAATACAACCACCCCCAGAAGGCGTCCCTAAATTATATAATAAAAATATAGAATTTTGTAAGTCACAGTTCACAGTATCCCTTATCAAATTAAAGACAAGGCTATGTGCTTTTGGGCTTTAAGATTATCCTACTAATATTATAAACGTGAAAGTTTGTATGTGTGGATGTATGTTTGTTACTCTTTCACGCAAAAACTACTGAATGGATTTTACTTAAACTTTCCAATAATATAGCTTATACATCAGAATAACACATAGGCTACAATTTATCCCTAAGTTCCCACGGGAACGGGAACGTATACGGGAACTTAGAAACTACAACACCGATTTCACAAATTTTTCCACTGTTAGAATGATTCATCATCCCCGAGTAACATAAAAACTAATTTATCCCCATATTCCTACGGCTCCCTATATACAACACCGATTTCAAAAATTCTTCCACCGTTAGAATGCTACACTATCCCTGTGTAACATTCGGCCCTATAGTGGTAACCGTCGGAGCGGAGTTCTCTCCGCAACGCATCTTTTTTCGGAGATTCAATTTTGCTTCGAAGTAGTAGACATTTTTCACAAATGCGGCAATGCATTGCATTCCCAAAACTAAAATCTCCGCAACAAAAACTTATCGGAGAACGTCGGATCGTCCGATCGGAGAACTACCACGAAGCAAAATGTCTCCGATCGGAGAGAATTCCGCTCCGACGGTTACCACGATAGGGCCGATTAACTTTAATTCATCCACATATTCCTACGAGAACGGGAGTCCTTACTAATATAATAAGTGTGAAAGGAGCTCTGTCTGTCCGTCGTTCTATGTTTCCATCTCCCGCCCAAACTAATAAACCAATTTAAATGAAATTTTAAACAAAGATTGTTCAGAACCTGAGGAAAGACATAGACTATATATTTTTTCCCTATATTACCACGGGAGCAGGAACGTATACGGGAACTTTTACACTACAGCACCGATTTCAAAAATTCTTCCACCGTTGAAATGCTCCATAATCCCGGAGTAACATTAACTTTAACTTATCCACATATTCCCACGAAAACGGTCACCATATTCCCACGGGAACGGGAGTCTTTACTAATAATGAAAATGCGAATGTAGCTATGTCGGTATGTTTTTCGTATGTCTCCCGTTCAAACTGCTAAACAGATTTTATTAAATTAGCTACAGAGATGGTCTAGAACATGCGGAAGGATAAAGGCTATATATCTATCCTTATATTCCCACGGGAACGGAAATGGGAATTCAAAAACTACGGTCTCAAAAGTATTTTTAACAGGGCTACAAGGTGTTGAAATAGGGGTTGAATGTTTTTTTTGGAAATACCGCCATTTTTAAGGCTAGAAGTTTTATTTCCTAAAAAGTTAAAAATGCTGCTGAAAGTCACTATTCCACGCGGACGAAGTCGCGGGCACAGCTAGTTTTTAATATAAATATTCCAAACGAAAATATTACGGGAATAATGAAATTCTATAAACAAATCTATGAGAACAAATTTCGTTTTCTTTTTTTTTTCAGGAATCAAATTTGCGTTGGTTGGGTCAAATCAATGGATCGCCTGCGGACGTTTCATGTTTTGCATTATCTGTGACCTTTTTAGTCCTATCTACACATTTGTGAAGGTGGCAAAAAGAAAACCCCTTACAAAATTCTCCCAATCTGTTTCCTAAAAAATCACCAAACTCCGCATTAACATTATTTCTTCTCTGGTTCCAAAACGGATATATGTATATCAAAATAATGGCTTCACCTAACGTGTTACAAATTTAGCCTTAAATAGTAACACGTATTGGTATTTTGACGCAAGCAGCAAAAGATGTTATTTGTCAAATCCTCGTTTCGTGTATATTTGCGCGTCAATGTGAAATGGAAGAAGGATTTCACCAAATCTCTTCATTAGAATAAACATTTTTATATAGAAATTCTATAGCTCAATCAGATAAAAACTTGTCGTCACACATTCCACTGGCCGTCAGCCAAGAGTAAAGGAGGTAGAAAACAAAGTATAATGGGGTCGGAGTTAGAGAAAGAGAAGGAGGTAGATTTAGAGACTAATAGATAGGCAGAGGGAGATTCAAGAAGGTGAAGAGAGACAGAGAGAAAGTCAAGAAAGAATTCAAAGCCATTCTTTCACAGAGCTTAACTTTGAGCAAGTTGATTAGTAAGCAAAGAGGAACCCTCAATATATTGATGCATCTCCAAGCGGTAGTGCCTCAAAAACCAAACTTGATCTGAAGGAATAGGATGAAGACAGGATTCTTTCGAGAAAAGAACTTTGTCAAGGAAAAATTAGAGACTATCTGTGAATGTCATTGCATGGCTTGCTCCAACGTCTGACAGTAAGACTCATGAACATATGAGCTGGCTTTCGGGTATACATCGCCAATTCTGTTGATTTGGATTATAGAGTAGGTAAGTGGAATTTCATGGAATACTCCGACTCAGGGCAACTGTCTATTCCCAGATTTGTTGATTCTTTCTTTCCCTTTAATTGATATATGACGCAAAATTGTTAAGGTGAACTTCAAGCAACATTCACTCTTTCACATTTTTTCGAAGTAATAGGTGCACAACAGTAATTAAAATTCTGGATAGTTTTGTCCCTATTTTATTTCTGTAATTACGTTTTCCAATGATTCTGTCCTTCAGTTTTTATAAAGAATGTTTTTTTAGACGTGTGGTTATCGAGAAGAAATAAATTGCATATAACTTAACGTTATGGCCATGAATTTTGCTTCATTATATTTCAAAAATGATTTCGGGCAAGAGGCCGCGGCTGGTTCGAATAAACTCCAAACCAACTTTCAATCGCTTTTTGCAATATTTGGGACCGTGTGTTAGCAATAACGCGCCGATAATTTTCTACCAAAGCGTCAATCGCCTCGGGCTTATCTGCAAAGACAAGTGATCCCACAAGAAATAGTCCAATGGCGTTAAATCACCCGATCTTTGCGGTTACTCACAGGTCAAAAACTCGAAATTATGTGAAAATCGGTGCCAAAAGCGATTTTGTATCAAGACAATTTACCGAACTTACTTTGTGCCAAGTGGTCGTGCGGCTTCAATTCTTTCACGACGAAAAGGCAAATCAAACTGAACATAAATCAAGTTACTGCTGTCGAATAGACAAACTTCAAAAATGGATTTCCATATTGAAAGTAAAACGTCTAAAAAAACTGCTTTATTACTTATTTTCAGCGATGCCAGGTTAATGTGTTTTTTCCTCGACTTGACTGTCTCTAACTGCTATGATAGCAATTAATTTAGCTGACCATCATCCCTGGCGTCATACTCATCACCATAAGCTGCTCTGATACCAGACATCCACGTATGCCACCCATATGTTTTCATTAATCATTAATCAGCAATGTTTTAAAATAGGGCTAACAGCAACACAAGCATTCCCATTAAATATGGATCCCAACGTTGCTTTAGTAGCACTCCAATTTTCCAAGGCCTTGTTGATAGTTGCAGATTGTATTTCATGGATCGCTGTGAAAATATTGGCAAAACACTTAATTTGAATTTCGATATTTTTGGTATAAGATCAGTCGTTCGCGGTTCCATACAAAGAAAAAGGTCCGAAGGGGTCAAATCTTAGCTCATAGACGGCCAACTGACATCGCCTAGACAGCTGCTGACAAAATTTGGGAATTTGGTACACAAAAGATTGATTGTGGCGTGGGCTGTGTGATATGGCACGCCATCTTGCATTAATCAGAGGTCGTCCAAGTTATCAATTTCTTAAGAAAAAGAAGAGTGTCTAAATGTACTATGATTTTAAAAGAGACAACTAGATGGTCCGCCAATGTGAAAGAAAAGGTAGCAAAGCTCTAATAAGTGGACCGAACTTTCTGTCTATGTGAGTTAAGAAGAGTTTTCTCCGGGTCATTTAGTTTCTGAACAACGTGATGAGGTTTGTTTCCAAAGCTTTTCAGCTTCAGTTTAAAGCGCTGTACACGACGTGTTTTTTTCTATTAATGAAATAAATAAATGAAAATCAAATCACAAACGGTAAGACAGCCAAGGCCAACGTAAGTATAAAAATAAATTATCATTTTCCAAGTCTTTTCAGTGTTTCAGAACTCAATTTTTTTCCGTGGTATTGAAGCTACCTCGAGCCTCGACGCACAAACTTCGGCCATTATGACATTTGCAGCGAAACCGAAACATGATCGTTCATTAGAGTCGTTCGGGGTAAGTGTGCGCAGCGGGGAAGTGTGCGCACTGTGGTTTTCTTGAAAATAGGGATGAAATTCGGGTTTCTGTTGATGCGTAATTCAGTAGGTATCTGAACTAAGCTCAAGTAAGTTGCGTTAGTGCTGCTGTCGTGTTTGGTGTTTCGACGAGAGACAAAAGAAAAAAAAGGTACGTTTCACTAAAATATTTCTTCATTTTCAAACTGTGTCAGTGACTTGAGTTTGTCTTACAGTGTAGTCAGTAGGGATTTTTTTATAATATACTTTATGGTCCTTACGTTTGGGTGAAGATTTTACAGTTTTTGGCAATTGTTTGTTAAAATTTTTGTAAAAACAATAGAAAAATGCATTTGGGGTAAGTGTGCGCAAAAATTTGGGGGTAAGTGAACGCATGCGCACACTTACCCCAAACTAATTTTTCAGTCATGTGTGTTTTGATTTACACATCATAAAAGTCCTGAATAATCTTGTATTTGATTGCAAATATGAACAAAAAGCTTGTTTCACAAGCTCAATTTGATGAAGCTAAAAGGCTTATAAATCTTGGCTAACGTAAACGTGCGGCTGCAGAGAAGGTGGGAATCAGCGAGTCTGCCTTGAGAAAGTGGTTAATCACACAAAAGTCTACTCATGTTGATCTCTTGTCCATAAGTCCTTTGCCAAAATCGGAGAAGACCACCAAAAGAAAAGGAAAAACCCTTAAGTCTGAAATTATAACATCAAGTCCATTTAAGCAAGATTTTTATGAAATTTTCAGGGTAGACATAGTTTAGTCCGGAGATGGTTCCTGACAAGGTTTGAATCCCATATTCCCACAGGAACAGGGTTGGGAACGGAAAATTTGAAACTACTATACAGATTTCAAAAACTCTTTCAGCACTATGGGTGTTACATTATCTCCCTTCATCAGTAACTTAGACTATATTTCATCCCTATAATCCCACAGGAACAGAAACGGGAACGAGAACGGGAACCTAAAGTTACTTGACCGATTTCAAAAATTCTTTCAACTCTAGTATGTTACATTATCCCTCAGTGACATAGACTTACATTTCATTCACATATTTCTATGGGAACGGAAGATTCCCACAGGAACGGGGTTGGGAACGGAAACTTAGAAACTACTGGACAGATTTCAAAAATTCTTTCAGTACTGGGATGCCACATAATCCCTCAGTAACTCAGGAAAAGAAACGGGAACGAGAACGGGAACCTTAAAGTTAATTGACCGATTCAAAAATTATTATTTTTCAATAGATTGGTTAAAGTCTACATTTTATGATTAATATATTAGTTTGTCGTTAATGAAACATAAAGTTCCTCTTATGTTAATTGTTATGTTATTAAATTAATGTTTTAAGTTCTGTTAACTATTCTTTAATTTACTATTATTTATTATTATGTTTATGCTTTTTTTATAAAAACGAAGTTAACTAAAAAAAACACAATAATCTTGATAAAAATAATTAGTTTTTTAGTTGTAAATATTTATGCATTGAACTTTTTCAGGAAAATTTAACACCTACATTTTGAAACTTTATTGAGAATTCGTAAGTGAAAAAAAAATTATGAGCGTCACAGCCTGCGCACACTTACCCTACACCCTGCGCACACTTGCCCCTTCATAGGGGCAAGTGTGCGCAATTCGACTTGCCTTAATTTTCTTATAAAAATACAGCTAAATTTATAAAAAAAATTTAGTTTTATGGTTGAACGATAGTAGTTAAAATGTGTCCGTTCAATATTCAATCAACTGTTTTTGGGTACATCCTTTCTTTTGCATGAAATCCTTCTTCAAAGTCAAAAGTGCGCACACTTACCCCGAACGACTCTAACGAAATATCCTTTGCATTTGTACACAGCATTCATCCAGACAATAAATTAATAAATAGGGTGGCGCAACAGAGCGAGGAGCCCCTGGGCCTAGCACATTTCTCACAACCATACCTTATGAGGGAATGGGGGGATCTACAATTGTCTGCCGGTTCCGAACAGCTAATTGAGAGAGCGCTTTACATGGCAATGAATTTTCTAACGGATTACTTGCCAGTTCCTCGCGAAAGGCGATTTTTGCCTCTGCTGGGATTCGAACCTCGAACCCCTGGTATAGCAGGTGGACATGCTAACCATCACGCCGCGGGTACCACATCCAGGCAAGCAAATGGAAAATTCACAAAACATATCAATATCAACTTCATTTCACTTCAAAAAAAGCCAGCATACCATTTCTGACTCAACAAAGCCATCGTATTTTCAAATCCCAGCTCAATTTAGCGTTTCTTGACGAAAGAAGTGCTCCATAAGCATATTTTTGTAGGAGAATATTAAATAAATAATATGTATATGTCAATATTTGTTTCAGTATTGAGTACGGAAGTCAAATATGACTTAACTTTTGAATTCTTTTAGTCAAAAGGCGCCTAAAGTGTGGCCTCACTTATACTTCTTGGAAGAGTGGGTAGAGTATCATAGCGAAAACAGTGCTTAAGTACAAATTGTCACCAACAATCTTGGCAAAAATACTGGAATACAATAAATAAAGATTTTATCTATTACTAGCTGACCCACCTAGCGTTGCTCGGATATAAGTTTTTTAAAAAATTTTCAAGAACACCACTAAGTTGCAGATAGCCGGAAAGTTTCTAGTTTCACGTTGCCGTTTCCTTGGCAATATGGTCATGAAATATAGTCTATGTAAGCAATAATTTAACATCCTAGTGTCGAAACAATTTTTGAAATCGGCTCAGAATTTTTAGAGTTCCATTTTAAAAGTGCTGGGCTGACACTTAGGGGTATGAAAAATAGATAGTAGTCGATTCTCAGACTTACTGAATATTCAAAAGACATGGAAGGATCAAAGCAGATCCATAACCACAACTCTTAAAAATTGTTGGCGTTTCGCCCAGGTACTAAATATTCATATAAAAATTTCATAAAAATCGGTCAGGCCGTTTCGGAGGAGTGTGGTAACTAACACTGTGAAACGAGAATTTCAAATATTATAAGGATTATTTCAACGTAAACAAATGTTTCGATAGTGTTGTTATTGAAAGGTTACGAGACAAGCAAAAACACACTTTCTTTGTTAATGTTGTTTCTTATATGGAACTTATGATTCAGAATAAATTTCACTGAGTCTTATTATTTCAACTACTAATATCAATCACATAATAATTTCCTGTCAACTATACTAAAGTTAGATAAATCTACGAACTAAGAGGATTTAAGAGCGAATGAAAACGGCCTTATGGTTGATGTATTTCACCACAATTGACAAACTATGCGGCTTCAAAGTCAAGCATTTGAAAGAACAGATAACAAATGGCAATAGTACGCGTTCATTTTCAGACAGTTGAGTGCTCTCCCCACTTAATTATAGTGTCCTACAGAAAACCAACGTTAATTTTTCCGGATGACAAAGTCAAAGTCTCACGTTGTAAATTTATTAATTGTAAGTCACATACCATTGAATTTGAAGAAGGGTAAAATTTAACACAGCGATATGTTTTAGCTGAAACATTCAAAGCGTCGTAATCAATCCATCAAGTTGATTTAAAGCTTTTTCATATTTTTTTTTCCTAGGAATTGAAAGACAGACAAAAAGTTTGCATTGAATGTTTTTTGTTTGTTTGGGTGGTTTTTGTAATTTCGGAAACACATCGCAAGTGGGAGGATATTTATTACCCCACGTGCAGATAGAATTCGGTTTAGAAGTGTTAGCACAAGGAGAGTTATTGGAACAGCTCAACTTAAATTTATCCCGGAATTCAATTTTGTTTTTGTTTTTTTTGTGTACTCATTACATAAAAGTAAACTTTTCTTGGGTAAATAGGGTTACGAATGAATTTTAGTTTCTTTTGTCTTGTTGTTTGTCCCTTAAAGTTTTTGGGGTTTGGGATTTTGTCATGATGAATCCCTTTTGTATTGTTTGTTACACACAAATCGAAGATACGGTAACGAAGCAATGAAGTCTTTTTGTGTGTCGAATAATACCTGTTGCTATTAATACCCTGACATCAAGTTGAAAAACTTTCACCATCTAATCTAAACAAATAACGAATGTATGAATGGCTGGAAAAATCTGTAAGACATTTTGTCTGTATTGAAGGATATTTCAGCTTTTATACCTAATTGAATCGTGGGAAATACTTCTTGTTCAATTACTAGCAAAGGTATGGGACAGATTAACTACCCGATTCTCCTCAAACATCATTTGAACAACGTTGTGACCATCTGACAAAATTATGTCGCAATTTGAGTATTGAATGAGCAATTGTGATTCAACAAGAACGTTTTGGCTTTGTGATGTTTGAAGAAAATCAAATTAAGAAATCAATTTGAGTTGAAAACGAAAGGTTTCTTTATAGTAAGTGGGGCTCTTCTGAATTTTTAAAACGTTTCTTAATATGGTTTGTAGATGGAACTCACTAATTTCAAACATTAACGTCATTAAAGCTTAGAATAAACGCTTTCTTTTATTTTTTAACGTAAATTGTCGGGTGTTCGAAACCCAATAGAATTAATAAAATAATAAAAATAAATAGGGTGGCGCAACAAAGCTATGGAAGCCTCGGAGCCTAACGCCCTTCCTACCGCTTTATGCCTATTCCGAAAGGCTAAGATAGAAACCATTTTTCATCTCTCGGACGACTAGCCAGTTCCATGCCAATACCGATGCCCGTGAAATCAGTTTTTTCTCTTTGCTTCGATCAGAAAAAACTATCATTAAATATTGAGACTTGAGACAAATTAATGAAAGATGAAATTTTTCCTAATATGCGTTTATAGCAAACAGGAAAAATATTACAAAACATGTCAACCAGGGTTTCAACTCTTCGCAGTCAAAAGCAAGCAACTGGTTTTCCTTGTGCAATGCACACGAAAAAAAAAATTTGTTGTGAGTCTGTCAGTGGAGTACATGGAAAATGGAATCCAAGAATGTAATTGGAACGATTTGTTCCATATTTCCAGAAATTTCATCCACCTGAAACAAAAAATGAGATTGCATCATTAGAATAGAAGTATACAATTTTAACAGAAAATATTATTTCAGTTGAACATTTACTTGAAAAATAAATTCTCTGTGTATTTTCTTTTTTATTTTAAAATTTATTTTTTATTTTCTTTAACTTATAACTACTAACATGCTAACAGAAATGTTTAAACTAGCTTATATAATAACTGATTTAACTTTCTGACCCTAGGCGGCTACTCTAAATTATACAATAACCTAATGCTGAATAATTTAGAGTACCCGCCTTTGGGTATAAATAACCTCGATTGGACATTTGTTATTCATTTCTAACGAAAACATAGTTTTTGATGTTTCTGGAATTCGATTCACGAATCTCCCACGTAGATAGCAGGCAGAAATGCTAACTAATATGCCACGGGCACCTAATGACAATAATTCATTAGAAGTTTCATCACTAGTTTGGTCTACCATTGGAGTGTTTAATAAACTTATTGGAAAAGCTTTTTGTCGTATACGTGTTAAGTATTTATCAAAGGCACAGACCCAATTCAACCGAATAGCTCTTTAAAAGTATCACAGGATTCTCTTTAGATGTTTCTATCCAAATGATCAACCAAAAGAAAATTTATTTTCGTTTCTTTTAATGTACATTTTTCAATATAGTGTCCTATAATTTCAGTATTAAAGTCATTCAAGTAAGTTGCATAGAAAATAGAAAAAATAAACTCAAATCGTTTCGCAACGGTTTTTTGAATTTTTTTCTGATTCGTTGTGTTATAGTTGTAGGGGGAGCTGGATTCAGATCTCCACAGGTCCGGATGTACGAGAGTGCATTTAATGAATGAGCTCGAAATGGGCCTGATTTTCACAAAATTTTGTGTTTGGGACTGTGAATTGGCCCTCTAGACCGGTATGGTTTCACACGATTTGTATAAAGTCGCAACAATATTACCGATATACGTATCGTTTGAATCGATATTGATTTGATGTGCTATCAGTGTTACGGATTCCAAAATTATTTGAAAAAAATCCTTCTTGAAAATAAAAGAAAATAGTTCACTGATATTTTTATTTCATAAAGCAATGCCCAACTAAACAAAACTAACAAAAATTGATTAGTTACACATATTGATTCGTTTGTAGAACTTTACCTATAGGGTTGACCCAGGTTTCCTTGAAAACCCTTTGAGTTGTAAAAAAGAAAAGGCTTTACAGCTCTCACAAAACGCTAGACCATGAAATCACCATAAATCCTTGTCATTTGATAAAAAAAAACATGCCATTTGACAGCCCTGTTCCTTACCTGAACACGCCCCAGCTAAAATGTAGTGCTACTTCAGGGCGAAATGAGGGCAAGCCCAGGGTTCCAAAAACACTCAGTTTGACATTCAGGGCGAGTTTAGGCTTAACAAAAAACGCTTTATGGCGACCACAGGGCAACCCCAGGGCTTTAACGAACGAACTTTATACAACACGCATAGAATTCTTCCAAAGTAAAGTATATAAGATAGTGGATGGGCGTTGCACTATTAGGGAAGGCTCTGACTGGTGCCAACTTGGCGGCGCCCAGATATTGCAACTTATAGTTCACGTTAATTGTGCTTACTATACCTCCACGTGGTATCCACTGGGCCTTGGGATGCTCCGTCCGGAGCTGACCTGCTAAACTAGTAAGTGCGAGTGTTGACAAAGGAATGCGGAACAAAAGAATTGTGATCAACACTATAATTGCTCTGCGAACAATGACTGACTGCATGAATCTCAGTGGTCTACGAGAGCTTTTGCGTAAATGTCCCAGCGGATGAATTCGAATGACAGAATCAACGGTGGACTTCAGCAGTCAAAAAAAGCAGAAACCCCTGAAAGAGCTACTCCAACATATTTGGCTTAAAGGTCTTTCAGGGTCTTTCAATACTAGGACAGGGTATTGAAGTAGAGATGGTGGCGGATGAGCTCCTGGTGAGCCAACGGCAGCACGCACACCCCTGCAGCAGGGTACTGACACTGGATATTCCAGCTCTTTATGTCCGAAAGGATCCAAAAGGACCTGGCTCTCCAGGTTGGGGGGTTGTGCGTAGGGTTAACTACTCAACCGCGTAAAAAAGATCTATTTCCGAAACAACGAATAGCCTCGGATAACGATAATGATTTAAAACCAAGGTAACCTTGTATAAGATTTTGATCATCCCAGTCCTGCTTTACGACGCGGAAGCATGGATCGTATCCAAAGCGGATTATTATTATTATTTATTTATTTTATTTATAGTGACATTTTGTATTTAGAATAAAATAGTATTAAATACCACTAACATTTTTACATAATTCTATTTTTCTGTGAGTGTGGGCTGATTAATGATTCAGTGAAAAATTACAATTTTTTAGTTCTTAACAAATGCAAAATTTTAAAATGAAAACAAAATTACATATTTGTGCAAATCTGATAGACAGAAAAAGGTATATACAATTGAAAGAAATATTCTTTATAAAAAGATCATTATCAAGAGACATAGGAAAGCAAAACCTCGATTATTGAGTGTGGTCAAATCCAAAAAGCCAGTTTTTAACTTTTTTTAAAAATAAAGACAATGAGCGAACAGTACGAATAATTGCTGGAAAGGTATTAAAGAGCTTGCAGGACACAATGGAGTAGAAGTTTCTGAAATGAGTAGTACGATAAGGGGGACGATTACTTGACATTCAAAGTTGCTTCGCATAGTACGATCATTAGAAATTGGGCTTTGTAAATAGCCACCCCTAAAAAAAAATATTTTAGATGTTTTGTAATAATAAAGATGCCTGAGAGGTAAAACATTTAAGGACTTAAATAGAGCCATAGAAGGAGTTAACCGATTAGCACCGTAGATCTTTCTCATTGCACATTTCTGCAAAACAAGGAGAGGATTGATATTAGTTTAGTTTGCCCCACCCCAGCAGCTTATGCCATACTGGAGTTTTGAATGGAATATACCAAAATAAGCTGTTTTAAGTGTTGTGTTATTACAGAACTTTCTGAGATGATAAAAACTTCTAACTGACGATCTGAAATATTGCTTCAAAGCTGATATATGATTAGACCAGCTCATAGTCTGGTCAAACACAATCCCAAGGTACTTGAAATCATTTACTGCTTCTATCTGAAAACAGTTTGGACTGCAGTTTGCTTCTAGGTCATAAAGTAATGAATTGAGACCAACATTACATGAACAATGAGATAGTTTGTATTTTAAACAATTTTGGGCATGGAAAACAATTTTCAAATCAGGAGCATCACGCATTCTTAAGCTAAAGTACATAACTTTAGTTTTGTTGCTCATGCAAAGTTTATGTTTAGCAAAACACAATAAATAACTCACCTACCACAAATCTCGCGCCGTGCAAAAAGGAAAAAAAAAAAAAAAAAATCAAAAGTGCATAGTGTGCTGTGAAGTGTTTTTTTTTCCATTCACCGTGTTAATTCTGTGCATACCACCCATACCCAATCTAATTACTAACAATAAAAAAACCCACATCAAAAAAAAAAAAATTTGCAATAAACTACACTCAATTGTGCGGTCCCATCGTTTGTCATCTCCTGTCCTACACCACTTTCATAGCCTCGGCATCTGCATACATTTCATCTGATCTGATTTTTTTTCTTATCAGTGCAGTGTGTGCAGATGTAGAGTCTTTGAATTTGTCAAGCGGATAGTCAACCAACGGGTGGGGTTTCCGTTAGTGAACCGAAGTCAATTGCTAGCTGGGCATAACACCGCTAGTAATTTGCTTTGATTTACTAACTAGAGACTACACTTGTTGGTTTGACTTAGGTAGCGTTTGCGTTGATACTTTGTTTTTTTATGTTTGTGATTTGTAATGCTGGGTAAGTTTACGGTCGATTTTAGCAACATTAGGGGGTTGCGATCGAATTTCTTTGCTTGATATTTCTAAAGCATTTGATAGAGTTTGGCATCAGGCTCTTTTATCGAAAATGCGTGCTTTTGGTATCGATGAGTCTCTTCTTCGTTGGATTAGAAATTACCTTTCCGACCGTTCAATTCAAGTTGTGTTGGATGGCTTCAAGTCTGATACCCACATCATAAATGCTGGTGTGCCCCAGGGCTCCGTTTTGTCTCCGACTCTCTTCCTCATTTTCATAAATGATCTCTTGTCTGAAACTTCTAATCCGCTTAACTGTTTTTCTGACGACTCGACCCTCAGCTTTTCATATTCGTTTCCAAATTCACGTCCCTGCTCTTCGGATGTGGAACTGGAACGGTTGCGTATGATAAGCTCATTGAATTCTGACCTTGACAGCATTGTTTCATGGGGTCTTATGAACCGAGTAGAATTCAATGCTTCGAAAACTCAATGCTGTCTCTTGTCGTTGAAGCTTAACATTCCCCCATTGCCATTATCCATGAATGGTACCTGCATCCAAGAAACCGAAAAGCTGTCAGTACTTGGTATGTGTGTAAACGATGATCTTCGTTGGAATGACCACATATTTGAAGTCGCCAAAAACGCTGCTAAATGCTTAGGTTTCTTGAGACGATGCAGGAAATTCTTCACCCCTTCTGATCTGGCTACAATTTATAAGGCCTTCATCCGCCCTAAACTGGAGTATAATTCCCATATCTGGTCAGGTGCTTCTCAAACATCTTTGCGCCTACTTGATAGGGTACAAAATAGAGCGTTAAAATTGATAGGTGATAGTTCAATCGTAGAATCGATTGATTCTCTTGAACATCGTCGAAACGTCACCTGTCTCTCTCTTTTTTATCGCTTTTTCCACCAACAGTGCTCTAGTGAAGTAGCCAGTTGCATTCCTCCCCTGAAACAATTTAGCCGCAATACCCGCCTCGCTAGGAATGCTCATCAGTTTTACCTTGAGCCCAACTTCGGACGTACTGTCAAGTATAGAGATTCGTATTTCAGTCGCACCACCCGAATGTGGAATGCTTTACCAGGCTCTGTATTTCCCCTGCATTACGATTCACAAAAGTTCAAAAGCAACGTGCATCGGTGTCTCCTTTCAAATCCTCTCCTATTTTCCTATAACATTATAAGGGTAGTCATAACCCCTTGATGTGCGCGTTAATTATAAAAAAAAAAAAAAAAAAAAACATCCGCAATAAATGGACATCTTGATTCAAATCAGCTAAAAGATCCAATGCACTAGATGAATTATAAGCTAGACCAAGATCATCTGCGAAAGCTGTTATTTTACCAGAGAATGGTAGTTCGAACAGAGAGTTGATGTAGATGAGAAAAAGAATGGGACCAAGGACCGAACCTTGTGGAACACCAATGTTTGAACTCCTAGATTCGCTGAAGCTTTCCTCAACTTTAACTTTTTGAGTTCTGTTCTTGAGGTAAGACTCAAACCAATTATAAGCGAAACCTCGAAAACCAGCCGATTGAAGTTTGTAGAGGAGCGTGCTATGATCTACAGTATCGAATGCTTTGCTTATGTCTACAAACAAACCAGCGCAATACATTTTACTATCGAGACCCTTATTAATGATAGAACAAAAATCTAAAAGGGCGTCTTCAGTAGATAGTCCTCCCCTAAAGCCGAACTGTGATGAACTGAAGAATTTATTTTTTTTTCAGGTATTGTAAGATTCTATTTTTTATAGCTTTTTAAAAAAATTTAGATAACGAGGACAATAATGATATAGGTCTATAATTGTTAGCCTCCTTCTTATTACCTTTCTTAAATACAGGAATCACGATAGCACATTTCAATTTCTCGGAAAAAACGCCAGTACAAAAGCTTAAGTTGAAAAAATGAGCTAGGATATTAGAAACATTAAGTGAAATCATTTTCAAAGTGTAATTGGATATGCCATCTTCCCCACGTGCATCCGATTTATTAAGAGAGTTTATTAAACAGTAAACTTCAGACCCAGTGATAGGTTCAAAGTAAAAACTCCTTTCAGCTAAATATTCAATATATCCCAAATCACCGTTATTCTGATCGCAAAAAAAACTTAAATCTGATGATGGACCAACCGGTCCAAAAAAGTTACCAAAAATATTCGCAACCGTAACAGGATCATCGAAGTCGAATCCATTATTAGTTAGTATAGTTTGAGTGGGCCTATTTGAAGCATTAGGCTTAATTATACTATTTATTTCTTTCCATTCATTTTTAGGATTTCCTAAAGATCTATTAAGCAAAGAGTTATAATATCTATCACGACAAGCTCTGATTTCATTGTTAATATTTTTGCACATAGTTTTATAACGCACATTCAGAGCTCTGTTAGTTGGTTGCTTATAACATGAGGAAACCCTTGGTCGTTTCGAAACCAAAATCCTCCGAATGATCTTTGGTCCCGTATGTGAAGACAACGTGTGTAGAAGAAGATACAACAACGTGCTGTATGAGCTGTACCGCGATATGGGCATAGCCAGAAGAGTACGGGCTACGATGGTTGGGCCATGTAGAGCGGATGGACCCAAACGCTCGGGCTCGACGGGTTTTCGAAAGCACATTGCAGGGAAATCGCGGAAGATCTCGTCTTAGGTGGCGCAATCAAGTGGATGAAGACCTCAACCGACTTAAAGTGCAAAACTGGAGAGAGCTCGCCTGAAATCGAAGTCGTTACAGAAGGATGTTGGTTGAGGCCCAGGTTCACACCGAACTGTAATGTCCACCTAACTAAAGGCTATGGCCCAATCACTCCGTCAGCGTCAACTTCAACTTCAACTTTGATGACAACTTCAACTTTGACATTCGTGACAATTTTCGATGGCCCAATGAATCCGTCGCGTTAATGCGTTTAGTGTTTTCGGTAGAAAAACAAGTGCTGAGTGGAATTTGAAGTTAATTTAATCAAAATGAACAGAAAAATTAAAATAATGATAGTTCTTTTATTGCTAATAGAAGCTGAAGAGTGTCTTTATTACAATGAAACTAAACGACGTTTTTGGGTACGCCCATTGTATGGAAATAGGAATGAATATGGTTTCTTCGAGACTAATTTCAATGAAATGTATGAAAACGATTCTGAGCAATTTAAGCTGGCTGTTAGAATGAAGAAAGAAGTTTTTGATTTGCTCTTTGAGTTGGTTAAAGAAGACCTAACCAAGCATTCAAACAGACCATTTATATCTGCTAGATGCAGATTGTTTATGACTCTTGTGTAAGTATTTATATGAGTTGCTTTTGATTTCAAGTTTATATTTCCAGTTTTTTTTTAAAGCTACTTGGCACACGGTGGCAGCAAACAGCTATTTTCGATGTCCTTTAAGATGGGTCTTACAAGTGTCAGACGAATCGTCCAAGAAACTTGCGATGTACTCTGGGATACTCTTGGCCATATATATCTTTCCGTACCATGTGAAAGTGAGTGGAAACAAATTGCCCAAGATTTTTGGAGTATGTGGAATATGCCAAATTGTGTTGGTGCGATTGATGGCAAGCACATCAATATAACATGTCCACGAAACTCTGGGTCCCTGTATTATAATTATAAGGGAACGTATTCCATTATTTTGTTGGGAGTCTGCGACGCCAATTATACATTTACAGGCATCGATATTGGAGCGTACGGTTCGCAAAGCGACGGTGGTGTACTTTGGCATTCAGACTTTGGTCAACGCTTGCTAGGAGGAAATTTAAGTTTACCGGCCGATGAGAACTTACCAAATTGCAACATTAAGTTTCCGCACTACTTTGTTGGTGATGCCTCATTTCCTTTAAAATGTAATTTGATGCGTCCTTTTCCAGGTAATAGCAAAATAGCTTTCAAATTTATATCTTTAAAGTTTTTCTTTTCCTTTCTTTAAGGCCGGTTCCTGCCACCTGATCGGGAAATTTTTAACAAACGTCTTTCAAGAGCTAGACGCGTCATTGAAAATACATTTGGGATTTTGGTATCTCGTTGGCGCATACTACAAGGCCCACTAAACATGCATCCAACATCCGCAGAAAGAATTGTAAAATCCACTACATTGCTTCACAATTTCGTCAAAATGCATGATTCAACATACATACCCGAAAATTATGTAGACCGTTACGAAGGTGAAGAAATAATCGAGGGACTATGGCGAAAACATATAGCTACCATTCAAAAAAAGCCATCCCGTCGTTTCTTTTCAAATAACGCATCACAAAATGCTTTTAAATTACGAAATCAACTAAAAGATTTCTTATGTGCGAATCCAACTCAATGTCTTCAACTCAATTAACAAAAAAACAAAACACTTTTTATGAATAAATACATTTTACTTTTTATTTCTTTTTTTTTTTAAACACAAACACAAAATGTCACTTCTTTGACTTTTTTTATTGTCGAAATCTATCATTTGGCTATGATCGTTGTTGATTTTCATAGTTGCCCATTACACGAAACACAAGAATAGTAAAAGAAAAGTAAAAATTAATAAATGAACCGGTGAAACATAAAGAAGATAAAGTTAAAAAGATTCGAATTGCTTTATGGGCTTTTTTTATGAAAAACAACGTACATAGGCAGATGATTGATTTCGGACACATCTTCTATTGCATTGGCAGTCGCCCCTGCTGTTGCCGCATGCTGACTCTTCTGCCAAGAGTAATGAATACTCCTTTGCTGCTTTACTTTGGATCTAGTGAGAGTAAAAAAAAACATTAACAAAGTTTACATTGTTATCATTGTAATAAAAAAATCTTACTTCTTGAATTGAATTATCGAATTGTACTCAATCCGAATAATGCTTATTCTCACAGCCATACATGTTTCATATTAAAAGCCCACAAAGCAATCCAAATCTTTTAGCAGCTTAGACCTTAGAGCTTGTTAACTTCGCTAAAAACTTTGTTTAGAAACTCAATTTTTAGCGAGTCTTGTGTTTTAGGTGGTAGTTGCAGCAAATAAGAGTCTAGAGTCTTATAATAATCCTCATTTCGACTCTTTTCAGGCCTCACTTCTTTTTCACTATCCAGAAAATTAGTAACTAACCCTATCACCGAGTCAAACCGCTCCTTTCTTTCGTCATCGTCCTTTTTCCTTTTAGACGAGCCTCCTCTAGGAGTGGGTGAACGGAAATCATCCGCAACTTCTTCAAAGGTGATGGGGCTTGTGGCTTTAAACTCTGGTGCCGGAGGGGTTGAAATGCCACTTGGCTCTGGATAAGTAAATGAAGTATTTGAAATCGTTCTGAAATAATAAAATAAAACGAAAATATGAAAAAATGTTACCAGCAGAGTAGCAGAAATACACTTCACCTTCGTGGCTCTAAGCACTGTTTTAAAAAACAAAGCTGGTTGAAGTGAATCCATTCAGATTCATCTTCAACTGCAGCACTTCCCGAAGCCGGTTGTTTTTTGTTCTCACGAACAAATCGGTCTCGCAATGACCTCCAACGCAATTGGCATTGCTCAACTGGAAAAATACATATTCACATTTCACATAATTATAAAATGTAATCAAAACATACCATTACGACCTGCTGCAGCTGCCACATCCAACCATGCCTTTTCTTTTTCAGCTCTTTTTCGATAAGCAGCACTTCTCTTGTCGAACAGGCATTCATGTGCCTGCACTGCTTCGATGAGGAGTTCTTCGAAACTCCTTTCATCCGGCACAACCTCCTGAATGAAATCTCCAAAGAAATCTAAGTAAATAGTATTGTTTTTCAATAATAATAACAAATATCTACCAGCTAAATCAATACTTACCTTGAGAATAATCCATTTGTTTGTTTACTTTTTTTTTTGTTTTTTCCCCAAAGCAACGTGTTGATATCAACAAAACAAAAATACGAATAGCAGAAGATGTCAAAGTCGTTAGGTGCGTTGATATTAAAAATGTTTTAATCTCAACGCCGTCACGGACGTCACGTACGTTGCTTATGGGCCATTCCCCATAAGAATACATGTGTTTTAATCGAGTTGTCAGTTGTGGCCGCTGAAGTCGAACGCGTGACGGAGTCATTGGGCCATAGCCTTAAGTACGTAAAGTATGTAAGAAATAAATAAAAAAAACCTACAGATTGAAACTTTTTACTGGGCTGGGTTTAATAATTGGAAACGCATTTAAACTTAATAATAATAATAGTGGCAATACTATGTACTATGCATTGCTTCGAAATACCAACAATGGGCCCCTGCGAAAGCCATGTATCGCAACACGGTTGAGATTAGAGAATTTATGAACTGCCTTTAGACAGTAATCAATTAGTGTCTCAAATAGAACATCTCTATAGTTTTAAAGTGAAGAGATAGAAAAAATAGTAAAAATAAAAATAAATACCAACTTAACGCAAAACCAAGAAACTAATGATGCCAAATCAAGGAAGGCTCTCCTTCTAATATTTACTTGTATTTCATTTTCATTTGTTTCATTTGTTTTTTTTTTTTTTTTTATTATTTCACAGCCATAAAAAACAAACTGCAAACCATACACTGGTTTTTTTTTAATCTCGTAGGTATACGAGAAAAGTCCCGCTGAAGCACAACTAATATTAGAAAAACTTTTCCCAACAAATTATAGGCAATCGATAATTGTGCAGGAGTAGTTGCTGTGTGTTGGTAGTTCGAAACGCTTAAAAGAGACTGACAGAAATTGAACAGTGCAATTGAATATTTCTGTGATACACAATCTGATGCGTAATTGATGAGACCATCTAATAAGTTTTCAACTACTGTGTAGGTTTTCCTTCCTAAGGATGCACAAACAATTAGTGGAGGCTAATTGCATTACAATATCGACAGTTCCCAGTGCCTGTCTTTTTACATCAAAACAACAAGGTGGAAAATATAAAGTGAAGTTTAATGATTTCTCTTTTTCTTTCTACCTTTTTTTTTTTTTGAAACCACTTTCAGAATAAACGAATCAGGTACACTTTGAACTTTAATTGAAATTGCACCCGTAGAGTAGAGTGAAGACATTGCTTTGAGTAGTAGTCAAGTCTGAACAACACATGCACTTCGCTATGAAAGTAAAATGAGGTTTGTAAATTACTTACCTAGTCTTGATTAAAAAGGGACGAATTGTTTCACTTATAACTGTTGCTTTTGGAAACTAAAATGACGTCATAGTTGGAACAAAAGGTCTATTCAAATTTTCTCAATCGAGAATTTGGTTCTCTCTTTCAATTTTGTTACTGAATGGCACTTGTTACCAAACTAATCAAGGTTTGTTCGTTGAAGCCCTGGGGTCGCCACAAAGCGTTTTTTGAGAAACCTAGAGTCGCTCTGAATGTCAAACTGAGTGTTTTTTTAGCCCTAGGGTTGACCTGGATTTTCCCTCAACTCGCCCTAGGTTTTTGCTGTGGCGATTTGAGAGCTGTCAATTGGCATGTGTTTTTATTCAAATGACAGGGATGTGTGTGATTTTGTGGTTTAGCGTTTTTTGAGGACTGGAAAACCCATAGGTTTTTTTGACAACGCATAGGGCTGTCAAGAAAACCTGGGTCAACCCTGTTGAAAGTTCAACGAACGAACCTATAGTATTGTATTGCCATCTTAATGTGCCGTTTGATGCCGTTCGACATAGTGTGGACGAATAGAGAAATTCAATATTTCAATATGCGTTTGAAAGAAAATTTAGATGACAATCACTAGAACAAAGACAAAAAAATTCGAAAAAAAAATAGGCCTGCGATGTCTCTGTCCGTCTTCAAAGGTACCCAAAGCCAATAATGCTTTTCTGACTTTATCAAACATTATGACTTAAATCTATGGGTCATTCTACACAGGAATTTTCAAAAATTAAATGACGGTTGGTTTTTGCTTTAAAAACTATGTGGTTATGTGGAATCCTATTTTATTTCAGATACGACTTTGCATGACACATTTTTTCCGCACTGTGAATCCATCTTTTGGGAAAAGTCCAAAAGTTGTACTTCCCATAGAACAATCAACTTTTTCGTTTGAGAAACAAACGATTTCGACAAAATCAAATATTTTATGTATTGTTTTTAATATTATTTTTTTGGTAGTACATATTTGAAAAACGGACATTCAATATTTTTTGTCAAATTCGTGTGCAGATGATGTTAAGAAGGATATTCAATTTTGTATCATTTTTTAGTAGTCTTATCTCAACAGGAGAACTCAGATAATTTTTTTTTTTTTTTTTTTTTCTGTTGAACAAGAATGAGCAGTACAGGACTTATAAAAGAGCTTTTAAAAGACTAGTGAAATGCACAAGATTTTCGTACAAGAACCCGTCTGGGAAAAAAACTTAAACGCTACTGCATTGTCATAATAGTCATTCTTACACCGACATTGGTTGCTCTCATCCTGCCTAGGCCACAGTTGACCGTTTACGTGAACTGATTGGCTGTTCTGCTTTAACATGCTCTTAATTTACAAAATCCATACCGTTTTCACTTTATCAAATTACAAATGTCTGCTTTGCTACCATTCAATGGGTTTTGGTGTCTTAGAGCTATTTTTGAACTTAATTCGGACTGTGGACTGGAAAGCGTTGGCGTGTATTTCATTATTTTGATGTTTCCCAATTCTTTTAAGGATAAAAAAAATCGTTGACATGTCGATATTAATCAATATTAAGCTTTAAATGGAAGTAAGTATTGCATTCGCAATGTACATTTGATTAAAATATAAAAGGTTTTTCATTTTTCATTGATTAAAAAATAATGTTTATTTATTAAATGAAAAGATTAGTAAAGTTTTTAACAGTTAAAACACTTTTTATATTTCCTCAGATGTACATTTCAGAAGCAATGCTTCCATCTAGTTTATAAACACGCATGAAAAAAATTGCGATATAATAATAAACGGACGGTAACCCTTCATATTATTTTAGTCAGCTCAAAGTACTTATAAATGTGCGAGTGAGAGGTGAACATCCCTTACTTCCATGTACTGCACATTTTCGTTGAACAGAGTATAGTTCACCATCCAAACAGAGGAAAGAATGTTTTTCTACGGCTGTCGCCTGTCGCGAGGAATTGGCAAGTCCTTCGTTGGTAAATTTATTGCCACGAAAAGTACCTTCTTGATTAGCCGTTCGGAACCGGTAGATAATTGTAGGTCCTTTCCATTCCCTTCCAAGTTATGGTTGTAAAAAATGGAGCTCCTCACTCTGTTGCGCCACCCTATTTGTTTATTTATATAGAATATATTGTTGCCAAAATTGACACGCCTACCATTTCACCCTGTTTTTTGTAGTGCAGCAAAAATATTCACTTTGTCAAATTTTGACTCATCTTTTCGAAAACTTTGTGTCGAAATAAAGAAGGACTTTCTGTCTTTTTTTTTTAATTATAATGTCTTTAGTGTGTCAATTTCTTTTCAAAAAATATTTTCGTATTTAAAACCGATTCTTTTGAAATTTCCATTCCTTTCCGACTGTTCTCCGCTATCAACATAGAAAATTAATACAAAATTGAGAGGTGTAATGATTAGAGTGCCAGCATGAGAAGTCTTTGCAAAGGTTTGGAAAGTCCTTCGAAGGCAGTAATGAGATTGTGGGTTCATTATCCTCCATTCCTCATACAAATAGAAATTCAATAGTGCCTAGCTCATTACAGAATATGTCTAGAAATATATTTATGTTCATTTAATTTCCAAAACGGACGAAGGGGTAGGGTCAGGTATCTTCTCAGATTACCCTACCATGAATAGATCAATAAAGCTTCCCGACTTCTGCAGTGCATTTCAAGCAGAAGTACTCGCAGTGTGCGAAGCCGCAAAGCACCTAGCTACGCAAAACTTGATCAACGAAAATATTGACTTCTTCATAGACATACAGGCGGCCATTAAAGCTATCTCATCCATTATCACAAAATCCAGACTAGTAGACAGCTGCCGCAGTAATCTTAGACCGCTCAGCGATACAAACACAGTAAGTTTAACCTGGGTTCCAGTACATCGTGACATAATCGGTAATGAAATGGCGGATAAGCTGGCTAAAATCGGATCAGCACTCGAATCCAGCGAAACGATCACCTCAGTTCTAACGCCTCTAGAACAAGAAAAAAACAGAATCAAACATAAATTTCTAAAAACCACCAACGACAGGTGATCATCTTTAGAAACATGACGAGTCTCCAGAAACCTCTGGCCAGATATTTCCAAGAAAAAAACAGAATTTCTACTCCAGCTTAGCAGACCTCGGCTCTCTCTGTTGATTGGCATTCTCACGGCCCACAACTTGTTGGGTACTCACGTGATGAGAATGGGCATTAGTACATCCGACTTATGTAGAGCATGCCAAGATCAGGAGGCAGAGGAAGGATCATTCCACTTCCTCTGTGAGTGTCCTAGCTTGGCTCACACTAGGAAAAAAAACCCTCGGAGAATACTTCTTCGACGAACTGGGCGACATCTCTAATCTCCCATTGAGCAACGTCCTAAAATTTACTCAGGGCTCCAAATGGTTCAGTGGGGGTTCCCTACCCCAATAAACTAATCACCAGCCCAACCCTTACCTCCCCAATCCTCCCACCTCTTCATCCTCTGTTTTCCCGGGGAGCAAAATGGATCCTTGAAATCTCCCCATTCAACCTAACCTAACCTAACCATGTTCATTTCTTTTTTTATTCGTTTTCCACTTTGCTGTGTGAAATATTCGCGAGAAATTCATTACTCAGGTACTCGAAATGTGTATTTTTAGAACTACGCATCATTTTACTGTTTAAGGTTTGAAGGTGCGGTCGCGTTGTCGATTTGTATAAAAAAAAATAGTGCCAACAGTTTTAAGCAGTAAGCAATCGAACAAGTAGGTAATAATTTAATTGAACAAGTAAACATAATTTGTGGTGTCCGGATACTAAAACCAGAATTGAAGATGTTTTTCAGCTAAACTCCGGATACTAAAAATGTGCAATTATCATATATGTATGTTCAGTATCTAAAACAAAGCGTCCGGATACTAAATTTTGCTGTCCGGATACTAACGAAATTAGAACTTTTCTGAGTTGTTATTTTATTAATTTTCACAATGATTTCTTTACAATTTACTTGAACGCTATATTATTGAGAAATGTCTATAATTCTTACAATCAGAATAAGTGTCCGCGGTAGCATTTATAGTTACAAAATGGGCCGAAGTCAAAGTTTAGAAAAGTTAAGTGTCCAGATACTACTGCTTTTACCCTACCCAAATTTATTTGAAAAATTAAAAAACATACAACCCAATTGCAATTGGGCGTGTACAGAAAAGTACAAGAAAAGAAATTCATTATGTTGTTTATATGAAAAAATTAAGTAAACATACCAAAGCCATAAATACAGTCCACAATTGAGCTACAATTGATATCTGTCAAAAGTATACAGAAATGACATACAAATTGCATTCAATTTAGGTCCAACTATAGTTGCACAGTGTGAATTCCGCTAACAACTTATACTTAACAAAGTTCCAAATGGGAAAGCGTAATCGTTCGCTAATTTGGAGCTACCTTCGTCTTTGAAATATGCAGATTGACATCAATGTTGCCATCGCTTTCAAGCACTCGAAATTAGACTGCTAATCCGAAATCCTTCATCGACGTATCACAACATTCGTGCAGCTCGATAGTCTTGTTAGTTCTGCTCATCTGGGATCCACAGTGGAATTCGAAGGGTCTCGATCATAACCATCCCAATTTTACTTCCAAGCAGCAAACAACTTATAATTAAACTTAAATGACTTAAAATGGTGCACAATGCACATGCACCAAAACAAGGAAATACATTACATGACAGAACCCATCACTATGAGCATTTGAAAAAAGCTATAAAAACAACAGCTTACCAGCCGAAACCCATCATGAAATAACCAAACAACTGCAAAATTGGCAAGGGCGGCTCTTAAACTTGAATACAATTCCATAACCAATGAAGTCTGAAGACAAATTTATTTATTTATTTATTTATTTATTTATTTATTTCAAATCGCTTACAAAGTAGGACAGAAGTCTTATAAGTTGTTGAAAGCCTTTAAATTATTTTTAGAAATTAAATTTTAATAACTGTGAAGAATATGTACAAATTTAACTATTAATAATGATAGCAAAAATTAAAAGTAAGAGAAAAGAAAAGGTAATATAAATGGGTAAATTTACATTCTAAATGGTCTGCCAAATAATTAAAAATGAATAATGATTTAAATGTCCTTGTGCTTCTTACACTTCTCATACTTATGGGCAGGGAGTTCCAAAGGCGAATAACATGGACAAAGTATTGACGCTCGGTAATGAGAAATTTGTAGCGAGGTAGTATAAAAGCAAATGACCTTGTTGAATGAGGGAAATTTAGTTTACTGTATAGGTAATCAGGCTGTTTTGTTTGAATGATTTCATGTAAATAGCTAAGTGAGCGAAAACTTATTAGATTGTCGAGACTACAGCCAGAAAGACGAGCAGCAAAATTGGAAACGTGGTCATAGCGACGTAGATTATAGACGTAGCGAGCGATGTTGTTATATGCTACATTCAATTTGCGGTTAGTGGCAGAATCCAGGTTGCAAAAGATTTCACATCCATATAATAATATAGGTAGTAAAAGCGTTTTGGCAAGGAGAAGTTTGGTTTTTGTAGGGATGAAGCTTCGAGTAACTTGGAGAGCACGGAGACTTCCATAAACTTTGCCAATAGCCTTAACTAAGTGGTCGTTCCATGTGAAGGAGCAATTGAAAACCATTCCAAGGTTTCTAGCACTACTAACGTAATTGATAGTTTCGTTTTCAAGAGTCAATGGATTTAGGACTGAGAAATCAAAGGTTTTGCGATAGATAGGAAGGGCTGTTGATTTGGCAGGATTTAAACAAAGATGGTTTTTCTTAGACCAACGTGAAATTAGAAGGAGATCCTCATTCATCAATGCAACAGCATCGTTCTTCTCCCCGAAAGGTCTACTTGTCAGAAGCTGCACATCATCAGCGTAGAGATGAATCAGACAGTGTTTAACAACTTTTGGTAGCTCATTTATGTAAAGTGAGAATAGAGTGGGCCCAAGAATGGATCCCTGTGGTACTCCAGTTGATACATTGAGAAAGATTGATGATTGACCATTAGCCACCACGCGTTGTTGCCTTCCGCTAAGGTATGAAAGAATCAGTTTGCAGGATTCCGGAGAAAAACCAAAATTATTACGTAGTTTCTTACAAAGAATTGAATGGTTCACAGTGTCAAAAGCTTTTGAAAAGTCTTAAAGCGTTAGAAGTGTCATTTGATCTCTGTCCATTGCTGTTCTTATTTCGTCAGTAACAAAAAGCAAAGCAGATTTACAGCTGCGCTTTTGTCTAAAACCAGACTGGCATGTAGTTAAAAGCTTATTGATAGATAGATATTGATGAATCTGTTTCATAATGGTTTTTTCAAACACCTTTGAGAGAAACGGGAGAATAGCGATTGGCCGGTACTCCGTCGCAGTACAGGTTTGTTTCTTAGGAACAGGGATAATTTTAGCCCTCTTCCATTCTGAAGGAAACTCAGATGTGGTTAGAATGTAATTGAAAAGGTGAGTTATAAAAGGAAGTATGTGAGGAAGTAGTAACTTAACAAACTTGGGTTCCATTAGATCGAGGCCGGTAGCATTGGATTTGATTGATATGATCGCCTCAACTATGTCTTCCTCTCGTATTCTTATGAAGTTAAGCGAACAGTTGACGCCTGATGATTCCTCGTCGGTAAGTGTAACATTGTCAAAAGTTTGTGGGGTGGAGGTGAACTTTTTGTTGAGAGCATCACAGTCGATATCATCAGCAAATTTCGTATATCGCTTCCCAATACCAATTTCACGGAGGTTTTTCCATAACGTTTTTCCAGTAACTAATGGGCCAACTTTGTGTTCGTAATAAAGCCGTTTTGCATTTCGGATCTTTACGATCACTTGATTACGAAGCTTGCAGTAGGATTTGCGGAAGTGCTCCAATTTAAACCGTCTCCATTGACTGTAAGCGGTATCTCGTTTCAGCACTAGAGCAGTGATATCGCCATTCAGCCAAGTTGGAGAAGTATGTTTGGTAAAACGGGTTTTTAATGGGACGTGAACATCAAAAAGTTGATTGATATTATGCCTTAGGAAACAGATTTGCTCATTTACATTTTGCATAAGATAGATTGAGTTCCAATCTATGCGGTTTAGATCACGTACCAATTCGAGGGCATTTAAATTTTTATAGTCTCTGTATTGAAAAGTTTGTTGATCAACCCAGCAAGCAATATCCAAGCTTAGGAAAATCTTATCATGCTTTGAAACAAATAGTCTATCAAGCCGGGCTAGCTGATCAGTGCAAAGCAGTAATGAGCTAAAATTATTCAACATATTTAATATATTTATTATTATTTATCACAGTTTCACCGTAAGACAAATCTCATAGTTTGTGAAGGCTTAACAAAGTTAACAATGTTCAAAAGCAAAATTTTTTAGGATAAGTAAAATTTATTAAAAAGCGGATTGAGAAAAAAAAGTGATAAGGAGAAAAAAAAGAATGAGAAAAAGAAAAAAAAAAATGTATATCTGCATCTATCATGGAAACAATCAAATATCTTTACATAAAATTTCTTTACATAGGATGTATTAAGTTATTATTTATGTATCACTGACCAAGTGTTTAAAAAGATTTGTTTTAAAAGTGCTAGTGTCTGTGGCTCTCTTAAGTGAAATGAATAATGAGTTCCGTAAGCGAGCAGCATGGACAAGTAAAGAACGTTCGGACTCAAAGCAATAATAGCAGTTCTTCGTGAGGTAGCAAAATTTAGTCTGCTGTACAAATACTCTGGATGATGGGTATGCATATCGTACAAGAGTAACAATGTTCTGAACTTAATAAGGTTATCGAAGGTAAGACCCATACATAACCTGCAGAGTGTAGCTTTACATGTGGTCAAAAAAAGGTTTGCTAAAGATGTATCTTGCTAAATGGTTGTAAATTGCGTTTAAGAGGTTAGGCCACCCTGGAATCAGAAAAAAATGCTTTTAGGGGACTTTTTTCAGTAAAACTACAAAATAAATCGAGATAACAATGACGTAATTTTATTATTTATATCAATGACTGCTTGCAATAATTTTTTTTAAGCGATTTATAACAAAATGGCAGCTGTGCAGCGTTTTTGCGACGACCGATGCGATAGTAACAGGGATACTGGGTTTCTATAACTACATGCGATCAGTAGCGTAGCTAGCATGGGTGGCACCCGGGGCGGCAATTATGGTGTCACCCCCAGAACCCAAAACAGTAAAATAAATGAAATTCCGCTATTGCATATATTGGGGTTTCTTTATTTGAATTCAAATAAAAAATTTTAAAAAAGGAGAACAAAAATTAATGTATTTACATATTCACATTGTATAAAAAAAAAACAAAAAAAAACATTAATAAAATGTCTTCTTCCTAGCTTTTAAAGCAGCAAATTTGCTTATAGCGTCGTCAAAATTTATTTGCTGGGTCGCCTTATGTTCAATTGCTAAAATTCCCAGATTGTTGAGCCTCCTTTCCGTCATTGTAGCCCGCAAGTAGTTTTTAATTGGTTTTAGCTTACCAAAACTCCTTTCGCATGACGCAACTGACACACATATTGTCATGAACATTTTTAATGCGACGATGAGATTCGGAAGAGATTCTGCAAAGTCCCATTCAAGGATGAATTTCATAAAGTCTACAGATAACCAATTAGATGTTGTCACTTTAGCCGCTTTCAAATGACTTCTCAACCTTGGTATCTCTGAGAGAAGTTCTGACTCTGACACCTCATCATAAGCACTAGCAAATTTTGAAACAGCTATTTTCAAATCATTAATGTTTGCTAAAAGTAAAGTATTCGGCTGTACAACTTCAAATAATGAAGCCACTTCCTTAATAGACTCTGTTCTTGTTCGAAGTTCAGTGATGAATCGATCAAGGCATTCGAACATGTCTTTCCGTAGTTCAGCGCTCAGACAAAGTCCTGCATCAGTTGCCAACTCACCAGCCATTCGCTTTTTACGACGAATTCTTCTTTCTGTTGGAATGTCGTATTTCTCCGATGTTTTTATACCAAGGGTAATTGCGTCTTCTTTCATCAAAATTTTCGGCCAAAACCTTCACTGCAGCATAATGAGCACTCCAACGCGTTGTTGAAAGTCTTTTCACGGTTGATTTACTGTGCTTGAGAAGCACTTCCCAGCGATGAGTGGAAACAGAAAAAAATGTAAAAGTTGTCTCTACTGTTCCAAAAAATGTTATACAAGATATATTTTGAGCAAATGAATGTTGGCCACATAAATTAATTGAATGATCTATATATCCAAAGAAAATTGCTTTTTTGTTTTTTTCTTTAATAATAGCTTGCACTCCCCCATGTACACCGCTCATAACAGATGCGTTGTCATAACACTGAGAACGACACATCATAATATCTAAACCGTCGTTTTCAAGATTCCTGAGAATTTCTTCACTTAAATCCGCAGCTTTTTTTCCATGTAAAGGAAAAAATCCCAGGAATGCTTCTTTGATTTCTACTTTTCTATTCTCAATTTTAACATAACGGATCACTTCAGACATCTGATCAATATGTGAAATATCAGGTGTACTATCAAACATAATTCCAAAATATTTAGCTGATTTGATTTCATTGACAATTCTGCGTTTGACTTGATCCGCTAATACATTAATGAATTCGTTTTGTATTTGTGGCGATAAATATGAGACTTTTGGTGATTTTCCTGGTTCCAAATTCAAGATGTGCTCTTTTAACACAACATCATACTTAGACATAAGACTCACTAGTTCTAAGAAATAACCTTTATTTGAAGAGTCTTGTCCTTCATCATGTCCACGGAATGCTAGATTTTGTTTAGCCAGAAACAATGTTATGTCTAATAATCTGGATAACAGGTGCCTCCACTTCTGTTGTTCAGCATCCATTAATTGCAAGACTGAGTCATCTATGGTTTTATGTAATTTTAAACCCATTTCAAAAGTTTTCCACTTCTCAAAATTTTCTATGTGTTCATTTGAAGTCTCATGATCCGGTACTTTAGGGTTCAGCTTCCACCATTTCTGAAATCCATCTATGAATATTGTTTCTGTACCAACATTTTTGGTGACAGCAAATAAGCGACAGCAAAAGCAGTACAGTCTATTAGTTATTCGAGAATATATCATCCATGATCGCAGAATCTTGTCCCCATTAGCCAAAACTTTATAGAACTATTCTTTAGTAAGATGACGAACACAACCTTTTATTTTAACGCTTGGCCTGGATACAGTAGTGAATGGTCCCTCCCGGTTTTGGTAATGTTCAAATCCTTTTTTGATAATTTCAATTCGAACTTTATCAGGAACGGGTATACTCCAATGCGAGATATCCCTTATTGTCTAAAGTTCTCCCGTGTAGGAATTCCCTTCAATACTTGATTCGTAATCAGTACCATTGCTGTCATTTTGGGTATTTCCGTTTGATTCGGATTCTTGAATTTTCAACACTGATTCTGTTTCTTCGCTGTTGCTTTCTGAAGATGAGCGTGTATTTTCGGAATCATTCTCTTGATCAACGTGACTGTCATTTGCTCTTGAATAACTTTGGCTGTCGTTAATTTTTTCAACATATTTGAAAATGGATCCAGACATGCTCTGAAGAACGTTCATTTTAGCCTGTTTGGATTTTCTCTGCTGAGCACCACTCTTTCTTTTTGTTATATGGACTCCTCGAGGCATATTTTCATTGTTTTGTATTTACGCGTATTCTAAAAAATATATTTACCATGTACTGTAGGAACGCTTCATCGATATATTTTAAATATTTTTGTATATAAATATATATTTATTTAAATTGGAGTGGTCGTTTAAAAACTTCACTGTAGATGGGCATAAATCAGATCCAAAGAATCAAGAACTAATTCTCTATTTTATTCATGTTTTTTTTATATTCATCACTTTTTATTTTTATACCCTGTACTGTAAATGATGCCTTAGGTTGTTACGATATCTTATTAGAAAATGTATTCAATTACAACAATTAAAGTAAAAGTGAAAATCATGAATAATGTTTAAATGACGAAGTTCACATTAGTCGATTTGTTGAAGCTTCGTGCGAATAAATGCGATTGTTTTCTTGTTCTCCTTCTCTGTTACACCAATTTGTCGGTATTGACTTGCGGTCGATTCGTTGAACAATGTGAACATTTTAGTCGATTTGTTGCTTCAACAAATCGACCAGTATGAACATCGCCAATAACTTGGATCTGATTAATCCCAGCCAAACATAAGAATCTAATAAAAAAAAGGCATACCAAATAACGATAATGTATGTACATTCATTACATAATACATATGTAGGTAAATTCATAAATGTGAACTAAAGGGTTTTCCAATAGGTACGATATGATTTTGGAGTGGCGTTTCGACCATTTGTAGTATGTCATGATCTGTCATGATCTGTCATTTGTTTTTTATTGCATTCAGAAGTGTTTACCATTGGACCACTGTAAACGTCGTTAACTTTCTGATTTTGCCTTGGAGCAACTTGAAGTCGTTAACGATTTTCTTAAGAAAATCATATTTTCCGAAGAGGCTTACTTTTATTTGACTAGTGCGTTAAATAAACAAAACTGGCGATGAAAATCCATAATATATTCTAGAAAAACCAATACATTCACCTAAATTGACAGTTTGGTGTGGTTTTTGGGCTGGTGGAATCATCGGTCCATACTTCTTTCAAAATGAAGTTGGTATTACTGTCAATGTAGAGCGGTATAGATCGATGATAACCAACTTTTTATGGGCGAAATTGGAAGAAATTGATTTTGACAACATTTGGTTTCAACAAGACGGGGCTACGTGTCACACACCAAATGCAACAATTGAATTATTGCGAGAAAAATTTTGAGATTCGATTATTTCAAGAAATGGTGTTATTGAATGGCCTCCAAGAAGTTGTGATTTAACACCATTGGACTATTTCTTGTAGAATTTGAAGTCATTGGTCATTCAATATAAACAAGAATTTCTTCCAGCTTTACAAGTCACTACTGAACGTGCCATTCATGATATACAACTTGATTTAGTGGGAAAAGTGCTCAAAAATTGGGTTCATCTAATTTGTTGCTGCAGAAAAAGTCGTAGTGGCCATTTGAATGAACTTTTATTAAAAACTTAATTGTATTGACTGAACTGCACATTGAATAAAAAATATTTGAATTTCTTTAACAAAAAGTGTGTTTTTTTCAAAAAAGAAATCACTCTTATTAGAAAACCCTTTACTAATATAATAAACTATTTACTTCAATCAAAAGAAACATTAAATTAAGTTAAAAGATGTGTTTGCGACAAAAACAAAAAATGTAAGCTTATATTTTATAAAAATCTGGATATATGCAATGAACTTACCTTGTTTTTACAATATAAATTTTTATTATTATATTTTCCTTATTAACTTTTTGAGAGACACTATTTAATTAAAATATATGAAAGTGAACCACAACTCACGAAATGATTATACGCAATGACACAGGACCTCAGGGCCCACAGGTATTTATACGAGACAAATAGCGGTTCGGAGACAAATAGCGGTTTCTCTTGCCTACCAAAGTGATTTCTTATGATTACCGCGGTGCAAAGTTCGGGGAAAAATAGCGGTTTGTCTTGCCTACCAAAATGATTACCTATTGCAGGTGCGGTTTTCAACATCTTCATGAAATCATATCATCATATATATAGAATAGACAATGCTTTTCATAACCGCATTACAAAGTTCGGGGAAAAATAGCAGTATCTAAGAACGACCCGAGAATGGCTTTTCTTGTGGAAGTACCTGCGTGTGGGACCAACCAAATAAAACAAAAACAAAAAACGAGTAAGTCTATCGTTGAGGGCGACACGTCTATGGACTTTATTTACAAAAGAAAAAACATAGGCTGACCGATTTTATATTTTTTGTGCAAGTAGAAACTGGTAGGTAGTTAGGTTACAGGTACAATGTCGCAATTTTTTTTTTAATACTCTGGGATCTGTAACGTCATAGTATATATAGGTACTCCTTGGTAGCTTTTGGGTGTCACCCCCAAATGGGTGACACCCGGGGCGGTCCGCCCCCCCGCCCCCCCTTGCTACGCCACTGCATGCGATAGCTCTGGATTTCGGTTTGTATTTAACTGGATTTTCCAATGGGAGTGGGAGACCATAAGTATCTTTCAACCTAGTTTATGAAATTTCAAAAAAGAGAGCAGTGAAAATTAAAATTTTAGTTCTCGTTAAAAGTTGAGTTTTACTAAGAGAAACTAATGATTATCTCCACAAAATGCAACATTTTCTAGATACCACAAATCCGTTCGAAAGAGTTTGGTGTGCAGCATTGATTTAACTAAGAGTTATTTTTGAGGATTTGAAAAGTTTTTAAGGATGTTTCAAATTTTTTACTTAATTTTACCTTTATATGCTCAGCTATGATTTTTTATGAACCCAGTTATATGATTCGACGTTCAAAAAGAACGTCAAATCAAATAAGGTGGCGCAACTGAGTGGGGAGCTCCGCGGCCTACCGTATTTCTCACAACCATGCCTTGTGAGGCGATGGAGGGGACCTATAATGTTCTGCCGGTTGGGAACGGCTAATCGAGAAAGCACTTTTCATTGCAATGAATTTGCTATGTGAGGACTTGCCAATTCCTCGCGAAAAAAGACACCTGTGGAAAACATTTATTTTTAAATTCACCACGGGCACCATCAGGTTGTTTCACGTGATAAAGTTATCGGCTATTATAGCTTACAGAAGTCCCGATGATTTCATTTCAATTTTACAAATGGATTACTACTTTTAAGATGGACTGTATACATTTTCGTAGGACATGTGTTTGTATTGCATGTTTGGGCTTATCAAATATTCTGGAATACTTTTTATTCGAGGATAAACAATTCGATGTTAATGAATTGGCTTCAAAAAAGCAGTATTCAAGTTGCTTTTAATTGTCATTGGCAACTCATGAATACGACTGAAATTCATACTGGACACGTATATTTATATGAAAATATTAAATTTTTCAATAAATTTTACTGTAGATATCGCCTATTGAGGTTGGTTCTTTTTATATTGATTGCAACGCAACGCGACATGAAATAATCTTGTTGATTAAAGAAATATGTATTACACTTACTATGATATGTTTGATTATGTATTAAGACAATATTATAGCTAGACACTTATATAAGTCTAATTAGCACTATCGTGAATTTTGATAGTGCTAATTAAATCATTTTGCCATATGATTTGCACTTATTAAGTAAAAATAATACAAATTGAAACGCTTCGCCTAAAAAAATCGATAGCAGCAAAAAAAAAAACAATTTCTCGGAAAGTTTCGGTAGAATATACACTTTGTCGAAAACATCTTAGAATGAGCATCGGCCTAATGGTTTTGTTTGAATAAATCTCCAGATGAATTACAATTTTCTTTTAAATTTCGAGTAGCTTGGTGAGAAAGCCATTTTTTAATTAAAACAATGTCAAGGAACTTGCAGATCCCTTGGTAGAGGCGATATTTGCAAGATAGCATTTGCTGTCTCAATAAGATTCGAAGAATAATCTAGCTTAGAACAATCAGTGGGCAAGTCGCCATTATACTGAAAAATATTATGACATTGTCCTCCTGTCAGGGATCTTACTAGAAGTTCGAAACTTAGATCTTCCAACGTGGCAAAACACATCTTCGCATAGTGTCTAAATCTACATCATTTTAGTTGATTGAATAAGAATCGAGTGTGATTCTTATTAAGTAAATGAAAAGATTAGTAAAGTTTTTAACAGTAAAAAAAAAAAAAAAAAAAAAAAAAAAAAAAAAAAAAAAAAAAAAAAAAAATTTTAAATGTTAAAAACTTTACTAATCTTTTTATTTATTAGATTAAAAAACACGTGGAATATCTCAACTAAAAAACTCATCTTATCAAGTGTCAAGACACAAAGTTTTTACTTTGTTTCTGCTCACTCAAATCAATTACCTAACCTACCTTTCAACAAACAAGAATGTTGCTCAAAGACGACCGCAACCACACACCTCACCAGATTTGTAAATTTGGTAAGGTAAGGTATTAGGCAATTCAAAGAACAACTAATCCATAATTCAATTTGTTCAGATAACCAGCTGAAGAATCCTTTCTGATATTCAAAGATACCGGTGTGTTTCAGCTCTCTGTACAAGGCTGCGACAGTTCATAGATTTATTATTTTAAACTGAGAAATACCCAACGATTTTCCAACTGATGATTGGGACAAAGTCTCTTGTTAAATAAACAATACACACCTACAATTGTATTCCGATTCCGAGCACATAAGTTAGATAGACACAAACATGACCCCACAGATACCTAAAAACAAACTTGTTAAATAAGGAAAGAAAGAAAAAAGAGAAAATATGAGTGGGGGTCCGAGACACAAATTGCTTTAAGGCTAGGTTACCCCAAAAAACGTAACTTTTTCAATGCGTTTTATTTATAGAACAAAACATGTTGAGTAATCAATTTTTTTTACAATTTTTTTCACTTTTAATTTCTTATAACTTTTTTAAATAATAATGAATATTTATGGTTCTGCTTGAGACCATAGCCAGACATCTTAAGAGCAAAATGCCGTTTGGTTCATATCGATAAGTGCAATAGTTTTGAAATGAGAGTGTCATCCATCCAAAAAAAAAACGTGGTTCAGAGAAAAATTAGTTCAAAGTTCAAAGCTACCGAAGGCGTCCGAGCAACCGGATTTATCGCAGCGCTCCACGCTCTTTTATATCTGCTTCTCGGTCTTCGGGACTAATTCTATACTATTTGTACGAGTATACACTAGCAATTTATGAAACAAAAAAAAAATTCGATTTTTTCAAAATTGTTTGGGGTAACCTGGCCTTATAGACAGAAATCTGACTAAAAGCTAGGTAAATTTTTAGGACGAACTGATTGAACTGGTTCCGTTTTTGTGTAAACTATTTGGATAGATATATGCAAAGGACTAAATATTGTCTGCAAGAGGGAAGGGTAGCGTGAAATGTAAAAGATAATTGTCACAGTAAATTTTTAATGGGATAGAGGAAATGGCGACGAAGGCGTTTGTAAAAAAGTGGAACGAAGCTTTTTTCTGCAACCACTGAAAATATTCATATCTGCTTTTCTGAACAATTAGTAACAAAACACTACTTAAATTTTTTTAATGAAAACATGAAAACATAAGGAATAAGCTCACTGTGTGCTATGTCAGAACCAGAATCTGAACGAAAAAAAACAACAACAAATTGTAAAATGAATTAGTTTTTCCCTGAGTGATATTGAAAAAAAAAAAAGAAATTCGGTGTCTGAAGAGGATAATATCATTGATGAACAGATTGGTAAGCAGATTGAAATGAAGAAAAACATAATTCTGGTTCTACACAAAACATCAAACAAAACATGTTCGGTTCCTCTTATGAAAAAT